>CM044900.1:46646264-46758706 GCA_024500145.1 Gentiana dahurica var. dahurica
GATCCAACCCGGTCGAATCTGGTCCAACCCGATTGGGTTTAGGACACTATTTCAACAGTACGAGCCGAGGAAACGGGAGAAGCGGCCCAGCCGACCAGTTCGAGTTTTTGCAGCTGATGCTAGAGATGCAGAACCAGAAGATGATGTTATCTCAGGTACCTTGCTGTTATCTTATTTTATTAAGATATTGTTATAGCGCGTTTATTCATGCTGTAATTTGATTTAAATGAATGAACATGCATCCTAGGTACGATAGTGTTAGATAATCTAGTGGTCAGAGCTTTGTTCGATACGGGAGCGGCTAACACTTTTGTGTCGACCAAGGTAGCTAAGAAGTTGAGTTTACCTTCGGAACCTTTAAGAAACACCTTGGAGATAACTACACCATTAGGAAAGGTAACAAAGGTAACTAGGATGATACCTCAAGTGGAAGTTCGAGTTGGATCTTATCGATGCAAGAGCGACTTTACAGTTCTGGACTTTTCAGACTTTGACGTGATTCTTGGGATAGATTGGCTATCCGAGAATTTTGTTCATCTAGATTGCCGAGAGAAGAAAGTGACCTTTAAGGTACCCGGGAAATCAGATAAGACGTATCAGGGGAATGTGTACAAGCCGAGTAAGAAGCGACATCCGATAATTTCAGCGGTTAAGTTAGAGCTTGTCAGGAGGGTTTTGAAGGCTACTTGTTGTATGCAGTGGATGTAGAACAAGTGAAGCCCAAGCTTGAGGAAACCTCTGTAGTGAGCGAGTATCCTGAAGTGTTTCCAGAAGAGTTACCGGGAAACATGCTGGATAGATAGAGTTTGAGATCAAGTTGATACCGGGAGCGGCATCAGTTTCCAAGGCACCCTATAGAATGGCACCGGCTGAGTTAAAGGAGTTGAAAGCTCAACTTAAGGATATTCTTGATAGGAATATAATTCAGCCCAGTACCTCGCCTTGGGGAGCCTCTGTCTTGTTCGTGAAGAAGAAAGATGGTAGCATGAGGAACACTTAAGGATAGTTTGTGATAGTGTTCATAGAAGACATCCTAGTATACTCTAAGGATGAGAAGGAACACGAGGAACACTTAAGGATAGTGTTGGATACCTTGAAGAAGAATCAGTTGTTTGCTAAGTTTTCGAAGTGTGACTTTTGGTTGAAACACGTCAGTTTCTTGGGACATGTCATTTCTGGAGATGGCATCCAAGTTGATCCAGCAAAGATTGAAGCAGTTGAGAATTGGCCTAAACCTACAACAGTTTCAGAAGTAAGGAGCTTTCTTGGTTTGGTTGGCTACTATAGGAAGTTCGTGCAAGACTTTTCAAAGATAGCTAATCCACTCAATAAACTTACATAGAAGAATGTGAAGTTCGAATGGACTAGCGAGTGTGATGCAGCTTTTCATACCTTGAAGGATAGGTTGACTACGGCCCCAGTGTTGGCAGTTCCAGAGATTTTTGATAACTACGATGTCTACACGGATGCTTCGGGACAGGGTCTAGGTTGTGTGTTGATGCAAGGGGGGAAAGTGATTGCTTATGCATCCAGGCAATTGAAGGTGCATGAGAAGAATTATCCGACACATGACTTAGAGTTGGCAGCAGTAGTGTTTGCCCTAAAGACTTGGAGGCACTACTTGTACGGGGTTAAGGCTAGGATCCTCACCGATCACAAGAGTTTGAAGTACTTCTTTACTCAGGAGAATCTGAATATGAGACAGAGGAGATGGCTAGAGTTCGTAAAGGATTATGATTTGGATATCCAGTACCACCCGGGCAAGGCCAATGTAGTGGCGGATGCTTTGAGCAGGAAGCCAGTGTTTGCGGTTTCAAGCGTTGAAGATGTAGCAGAAAGGTTAGATGGGCTGGAAATCAGTAGCTTTGATCAGATTGAGGACCGACAGTTTGTGGCGCCGTTGTTAGCAAGATCTGAGTTGATGGATGATATTCGGGAGAAGCAAGATGAAGACCCAACTTTGGTTGATTTGAAACGAGTTGCTAGAGAGAAGCATACAGTGGGTTATGTCTTGGACAAGAACGGAAACCTTTGGTACCAGGATCGTTTGTGTGTACCTAATGTTGGCGACCTAAGACAGAGAATCATGGAAGAGGCACATAGGATTGCTTTTGCAGTCCACCCAGGAGCTACTAAGATGTACCGAGACTTGAAGGAGAAGTTTTGGTGGCCTTCGATGAAGGTAGAGATAGCCAAGTTCGTGGCAGAATGCGATATTTGTCAGAAGGTGAAGGCGGAGCATAGAAGACCAGGAGGAATGCTTAAGCCATTGGATATCCCTGAATGGAAGTGGGATAAGATTACGATGGATTTCATCACCGGTTTACCAAGGACAAGAGGTGGGCATGACGTGATTTGGGTAATTGTGGATAGATTGACTAAATCCGCCCATTTCTTGCCGTATAAGGTTGATATGCCTTTGAAGAAGATGACGACACTATACTTGGATAATATAGTGAAGTTACACGGAGTTCCTATCTCTATAGTCTCGGATCGAGATAGTCGATTCGTCAGTCGGTTTTGGAAGAGTTTACAAGAAGCCTTTGGAACCAAGTTGGATTTGAGTACGTCCTTTCATCCACAGACAGATGGACAATCTGAGAGGACCATCCAAACACTTGAGGACATGCTAAGAGCTTGTGTTTTAGAAGTAGGTGGATCATGGGATGATTACCTACCGGTAGCAGAGTTTGCCTACAACAATAGTTATCATGCAAGTATAGGCATGCCGCCGTTTGAAGCGTTTTATGGAAGAAGATGTAGAACGCCGCTGTTTTGGGATGAAGTCGGGGAAAGACAGATCACAGGGCCGGAAATGGTTGAACAAGCTAAGGAAAGGGTTCAGATGGTTAAGAAGAATCTAAAGACAGCACAGGACAGGCAGAAAAGTTGGGCAGACGTTAGAAGAAGACCTCTTGAGTTTGAAGTCGGTGATAGAGTGTATCTACGAGCTTCACCGATGAAGGGAGTGAAACGCTTTGGGCAAAAGGGAAAGCTAAGTCCAAGGTATGTTGGACCATTTGAAATCCTGGAAAGGATTGGACCGTTGGCTTACAAGCTTAAGTTACCGGAATCGATGTCAAGGGTCCATTGTGTGTTTCACGTTTCAATGTTGAAGAAGTGTCTGACGAGGAATGATGTTGAAACTACAATTGATCCGGAGATTCTACAGGACAACCTTGCTTATGATGAGAGACCAATCAAGATTTTGGACAGGAAGGAAAAGATGATTAAGAGGCGATTGGTCCCGTTGGTGTTAGTCCAATGGAGTAATCATTCACCTGAGGAGGCAACTTGGGAAGTCGAAGACGATATGATCAGTGAATTCTAAGAGTTCGTGGATTTACCAGGTATGTTCTAGTTTCGAGGACGAAACTCCTTTTAAGGGGGGAGGAATGTAATATTCCGATTTTCGGGAAATGGCAGACGTGTCATTTTGTGAAAACGAAATATTAGTATTCCTTTTCTTTTATTGGGGTTAAGTATTTTATTGATTATTTATACATAATTTTTGAGTTATATGTATATATAATTAAGTGATTATTCTGATTTTGGTAATTAAAGGACAATTAAGGAAAAAGGGATTTATGGGAAATTGGTATTTAAGTAAAAATTAACACACAATAATCCTCATAACCTAGACTAAATCAGAAAATCAGTTTTTACATCTTCTCTCTCTACGCAAATTGGAGAAAAGGAAGGCTAAGAGAGTTGTTGCAATATCTGAAGCGTTGCTTGATCGTTTTCAGATCAGAGTAGAGCTTTGGAACCGTTGTGAGGAGCACATCGTTTGGATATCAGTTTTGTGGGAAGGGCTGCAGACTTTCAAGGCTGTTTGAATCTGGTTTGTGGCTGCAATTAGGTAAGAAACTCTTCCTATGATCTCAGTTATGATTCGTGAAGTGTAGATCATGTTTTAAGATGCGTAGATGCTAGAAATGTGTGTTTTTCTTTGATCAAGGATCATAGGTGTTCTTGGGATGTTTAGATGTGTTGTACTACGTTTTTCAGTGTTTAATTCGATGCCAATTAGGTCAGAAACGGATTTGAAATCGAGTCTTGACGACTTTAGCGTTTTGGGAAAAACCCAGGCGGACGGGCGTCTGCAATAGGCGGACGGGCGTTCGCAACCCTAGTAGCTCAAACGGGCGTTTGTACTAGACAGACGGGCGTCTGAGGCTAGATTTTTGATTCAGGATGTAGCTGTTTTTGACGGACGGGCGTTTGGGGTTTAGTGGACGGGCGTTGATTACGGACGGGCGTCCATAGGAGGTCGGATGGGCGTCTGGCCTGTTTTACCTTGTTTTTACGGTTTTATCGTTCTAGTTTGGTTTCGGGTTTCATAATCATGTTATTACTGTTTTAAACCCTTATTTATGATATGATAATATTGGATAACTTAAACAAGCCTGAATTGAATCGTTCAGTTAAAACACCGAATGTACTCTTAAAGGGAGTTGAAGTTCGGATCCGTCGGAAGGGCATGATAGGCTTGTGCTTTGATTAATTAGCATTCATCAATGTCTGTGTAATTGCTAGGCCTTGTCTATGTTTAGTGGTCTAGGAAGAGAGTAGTCAAGGTGAGGGAGATTAATTGAAAACACATAGGTGGTTAGTTAATCATTCTAATAAAACACGTACTTGACTAGTAAAAGATTAAACAACATGTCTCTCTTGGATAGACACTAGTCTATATCACGATGTGTGTGCTACCTCTGAAGGTGGAAGAGCCCGTAGGTCAAAAGAACCACAAGTTCGGGGGACTCCACTGAGGTGTGCGTACTATCAGAGCCTACCTAGTCTAGCCTCCGTGGATATTAGTGTGATCCACTAATATGTTGCAATCGATATCTCCTGGTGGATATACATCAGGCGTAGTGCCCTTGAGTGCGGTTGTAACCTAGATAAGTTAAGTAGAAACGTTTAGTCAATTCATGTTGATGGACATGAGATGAACCCTAGATTGAGTCGGTCAAACATAAACAACTAAACTTTTAATTATCTTATCTTTATAAATTGTGATTGTTATCATAGCTTCTCTTTCTTATTAAGTACGTTGTACTTACCTCAAATGCATGTTTTCTATGTGTTTGGGGGTGAGAAGACGAACATGTCGATAATATTTTCGAGGAGGAGTTCGATGATGACGTTTGAAGACGCCTCATTGAAGATTTTACTTTTGTCCTTTTATTATCCTTTGTTAGACTGTTGCTTTAGACTTTTGGTCTTTCGAGACTTGTAGTATCGTACGTTCTTTTGGATTTCGTATTTTCCTTGAATGTAATAAGTTACATTTCCACCTTTAGATGTTGTTTCTATTCTTGGATGTTTAAAAAAATTTATACCCGAGTCTTTTGCTTCCGTTTGCTTGTTTTTGATACGACGTAGTAGATGCTTACGTATGAAATGAATTTATTTTTATTTTTATACATGCCGAACGTTCCTTTTCCAGGTAAGGACTCGGTGTCCGGGAACGGGGCGTTACAGCCATTAACAAGTTTAAACTTGTGTCACACTATAATCAATATTTTAAGATTAATACGATTACCATTCACCTGGAAATGCTGCTAGAAAATATAACCAAATAGATAGATATAGATAGTCATACCGGGTAATAACTGCACAAATCACCAATTCAACATTTAACCAATTCAATTCAAATCAAATAGCCATTTTCAATAGGGGTTGCCCTCATTTTCAATTCAATTCAGAGTTAAACACACGGTTTAAGCTAATCCCGCAGGGTAAGTAAACTAACAAACTCAATTTGCATAAATCATTCAACACCACATACACACCTTCCTAATCTCCAAAATCATATACACCACAAACTCAATCATTTACATGCAATTCAATGGTATTAGCTTAATTTACATTCACATACCGATATGGAGAGCCAAGAAACCCTTTCGATTACCACCCAGCTCGGCTCGGACAATGATTGACGGAGAAGAAGAAAAGAGAGGGTTGTTCCGGCGAGGACAATGACTGGACACCGAGGGAGAGACACAACAGAGTAATTGGCTTTGCGAAGAGAGGGACGAAAGCAGAGTAATTGGCTTTGCAAAGGGGGAAATAGGATAGGAAAGGGGATTTTTGATCTGATTTTGGCGCGAAAGTAGGGTGGTTATTTTACCCGCCCTAATTTAGAGGGTGAGATTACGGGTCAGATTAAGAAAGGATAGTCAGATTTTTAATTAAGGGTTAATTACATTTTTAGGGTATGGCCATTTTTAAGGTTATACACCAAGACTCTTGATCAAGGGAACGATCTGGGATCGCCATAGCAGATAGTTTGTAAGGTTTAGTTTGATGGAAATTAGGCTAGAACATTAGTGAAATTGTGAGTGTTGATTCTTTGACCATGGTTGGTTGAAAAAAAAGCTAAACACAATTACAAAGGCGGCTCCGATACCATAAATTTTTTTTTTAATTAATTGGAAAAAATAATATTTGCTCTGCGTATACATAAAAAACACAAGGTCCTGATATAGTGCAGAGAACGGGAATCCCAAATTCTGGATAAACCCTAGTTCTTCCTAATCTTTTATTCAAAAAATTACAAGTAAATTCAAAGGTGTTTGATTCAAGATGTAATCTTGCAGATGCAGATTAGGACACAGCAGCTTCGGTTATCTTCAATTTGTGTGAGAGACTTGCATCAACAGGTAACTTCGAATTGCCTTTGTCTTTTGCTGGTTTGCAATTATCTGATTTGTTGTTTATCTTATCAGCCCGAGCCAATTAAAGTGCCGGTCTGTTCACCACGCCCGTTTGTGATAATTGCATTTCAACGGTAAGGATGACATTTTCGAAAAATCAAACATTTTTCAGGCTTAGCTGTTTTATCGATCTTTTTCATTCGACTTGCAGTGGATTATGAATCGGATTGACATTTCTAGGGCAATTTTACTTTTGGGATGTTGAAGATTGACAAGCTATATTTTCTCTGATAAATTATTGATATCAGATGAGTCTGTTTTTCGTTTTGGATAATTCGTTGTAGTGCAACTCTAAACTTTTTTTTTACTTGATATGCCATATAAAAGGATTGGTTGAATTTTGAATGTTGAATATTGATTTCTGCTGTTTTATTTTGGCTCTTGCTTCACTTTTGGATATTGATTGATTCTCACTATATGCATTTTGAGTGCATAAGTTTGTAAATGTTATGTTTCTTCACAGTTTTTTATGAACAGTTTAGACTTGGTCTCAACTTCAACTGTTTCCTTAGGACTAAGTTATCATGTAAGTACAAGATTGCTGCTTCTGGTGCTTATTGTTGTGGCACGGACATTTTTCATAATACAAATGATTGGATTTTTCACAAACATGAAAGACTTGGAAACATGTCTCCGTAATGCAATGTCAGCTATTTTTCTTTATGCTATAGGAGAATCGGATGCTATGCTTTGCCCAACATTCTGATGCAGTTCAGATTCAGGGAATCTGGTACGTCCTGGATGGATTCCGGACCCCCACTAGAAACCAAATCCGAATATACTTTCAATCCGAAAGCGCCGGTGAAAAGCCTACAGAAAGCTCAAAATTCAAGGATACTTTGGTGCTTGGAATTCTTTTTGGGTTTTGGTACCATTTCAATATCTACTTCAACATATATAACAAACAGGTATTCTTCATCCTTTTCATCTTTTTATTTTGCTTGATTTAAAACTGTGCTTATTTAAGTAAGAAGCTCTATTTTATTTTTTGTAAGGAGTTTGTATATATTGTTTGGTTAAATTACATTGTTTTTGTTCATACATGGTGATGATGCCTTTAAGATTTGCATGGCTGCATGAATGGGAAAGAGTTGCAGGATTTGTTTCTTCTGGGAAACGTTTGATTTGCTATCAAAGTTGATCTTGTTAGAATTTTGTGTTCAGCATCAATCAAATTATTCTATTGTAGTAGAAGGACGTTTAGACTCGAATTCTTTCGAGTATTCTTATCAGTTATTGGCTTAATATATGCTTCGATATCTTACGACTTGCTCAAGATTTTATGTATCATGCATTTGTGTGGAATGAATAGACTTTTGAAAGGCCGATCACTACTAGCATGGTAAGCGTGGTGCACTGGCAAAATAATTGTGGTGCAAATAAAGGGTCCCTTTATGTATCATTCATTCGAGCGGAGGCAGGCAGTACAAATAAGTATTGGCTGAAAGCTGAATCCTAAATTGCGTTTGTATTAATGTGTGAGAGAATTTTTTATAGTCAGTTCATGGTTTTGAATGACAAGTTGGTTGTTTACAGTACTTTTCCCTCTAACTTTTATTTGATTTTTTTTTGCTTGTAAAGCATGTCCTAAGCTGCTTATTTCCTTGAAGGTTTTGAAATTCTACCCCTACCCAGTAACTGTTACGTTAATTCAGTTTACTGTTGGTACTCTTCTTGTTCTTTTCATGTGGACAACTAATCTGTACAAATGGCCAAAAATCAGTGCCGCTCAGGTAATATGTTTTAGTGTTTTCCTTCATTTTTGTTTTCTTTGTTTATTTTCGTATGATAGATCATCTGGCTTCTGTTTTTTTTATCGTTGGTTGCAACTTGTGGCGATTCTGCCATTGGCAATTGTCCATACATTGGGGAATCTCTTCACTAACGTGAGTCATAGAAAAGTTGCTGTGTCATTCACCCACACCATTTAGGCTATGGAGCCCTTCTTCTCCGTTATTCTTTCAGCCATGTTTCTTGGCGAGGTATTGACTTCAACTTATTTTGTATATACCGCCAAGACTCTGGCTTATTTGATATATTGATCAAGTAATTTACGTACTGCTAATTGTATAGAATGAAAGACTTGGAAACATGTCTCCGTAATGCAATGTCAGCTATTTTTCTTTATGCTATGATTGGTCTATTTTGAAATGGTGCACTACTGCACTTAGATAGCTTTCCTTGCCTCTAAAGCCACTATTTCAAAATCCTTGAGAAGTGGAATTGTTGTCCATGAAAATACTTGTCCCTTTGGGTAGTGTTTTCTGGATGAGGATTGCACAAGTAGATGTGTTTTTTCCTCTTGGTTATGGGCCTTATGGCCTGAGATTAATGTATACGCAGAGCAAGGCTATTTAACATTTGAAGACCCCGCATCCATAGTAATTAAGGATCATGCTTTGACCACAGAGGAGGTTTGGCCTTTGGCTTTTGTGGTCACAATATTGTTTTTGCCAACAAGTCACAGTAATAAGAAATTTTCAGGTTAAAGCACTATGCGATGACTTGCGCGTCCTTGACATTTTTCTTGTACAATCTTGATGGCATTCCAGTTTCCATTGTTGCATGTTGGTTGGCTCTGTAAGTTACTCGAAGTTGTGTTTCTTTTCTTTCTTTCTTTTTTTTCTTTCTTTTTTTTCTTATTCATTAGCTTTGTGTGTGTATATAAGTGATGTAAGTTCTCTCAATTACCCCACCGCCTCTTCCCAAAACAAAACCCTATAGGTGGAAAGAGAGAAGAATAAGAGTTCTATTGTTTCTCATAAGCTGATTTTATGATCCACCACCTGCCGTGAAACCTTATAGCATTAAGTAAGCAATGCGCTAGAGAAACTGCCATTTAAATTCGGAATAAAGGTGTATATATTTATCTTCTCTGTCATCCCCTAAGCTGCTAATCCAAAAGAAAATTTCTGCTTACCATCCTTGTATTTTTAGCTGGAACTTTTAGAGTTATTCTGTCTTTTGATGTCATTCTTGTCTGGTACTGGACATGAGTTTTCTGTTGCATTTCCGATATGTTTTTTTGCATTATGTTTGCTATCTTTTACCTGTTCATAGAGAGTTTGTGTTTCCCTTCAACTTTACAGCTGGAGCTGCGGCAATGAACTCCACTACAAGGTCGAGTCCAGCAGTGGATGCCAGAACTTTACCGTTTGGATTAGGCCTCCCTGATTTGGAGCGAATGCTAGGTAGTACGCCCGATCTCTCCTCGATGAATCAGATGATGCAAAATCCTACTATTTCTGAGGCGATGCAGAATCTTCTTTCCAATCCTCAACACATTAACCAGGTCATTTTCCTGCGTAAATATTTGATTTTTTTGAATTTTTTGTATTTGGTATGTATTTTGTAATATCATTTGTAATGTCTGATGCGTTTGTCGGCTATAGATTTTAGGACTAGACCCACAGCTCCGTGGGCATGATGGATTCAAATCCTCAGCTAAGGGAGATGCTACAAAATCCTTATATGCGTCAGTTAACTTCTCTGGAGACAATGCAGGTACTTTCGAAAATCTTTGTGTATCATATTTCCAGATTCATTTGACAAATTTTGAGAAGGGTAATTTAATGTTTTCATGTGCTTAAAGGTTAACCTAAAAATATGACAAAGTGGAAGAGTATCCTTTTGTGTCTCTGACACAATTTAACTTGGCATATCCTCTTTCTTGGAAGGTTAAGTTGATCCATGTTACTTCTCGCTGAAACATTAGAAATATTTCGGTGGATTTGACACAGCTCATTCTGTTGGAAGGTTTTAAAGCGAATCATGAATTGTATCGTTATTGTTTCTTCAGGCTTATTGATAGTAGTTCATGTTTTTTATGATCTTTCTCTAATCTGCATATATCATTCATATATGGTCTCAGAGCTTATGATAGAGCAACAATTAAGTTTAGTGGTGCAGGCATCAATTTCAATCCCCGTGATTATGAGGAAGATCTGAAACAGGTTTCCCCTAGTTTCTGATTCTTAGCTTGTTCATGTTGCGGTTTTCAGTTTTATATTTGTTTTTCACTTTCCATGTTCTGAATGGCACAGATTAAGAATTTAAGCAAGGAGGAATTCATACACACCCTACGGCGTCAGAGTAATGGTTTCATGGCGTAGGATTCAAGCTTTGATGCTTTCTTGAAGCCGATTTCCATTGCAAGGTCAGTGGTTTATTGCTGGAAGTTTTAGCCATTCTATGTTCAAAGATTCGTTCAAGCGTATCTTATCAAAGCCGTGAACCAAGATGAAAGCGAAGAGGATGTAAGTGATTCAATATTAAAATTTGTTTATTTTATTGTTGAGGGCATGCCGTTTGTTAGACTTATTTAGCGTTATTGTGTATACTAGATTTGAAATTTGTAATGCATACTTTGGTGTATTGGGTGATTTTATTTTATAAAAGATTGATTTAAATATTACTTTTTCCTTGAAAGTCATTTTGTTAAAATTTCATTATAGATAATAAATATATGGAGTTATTATTTGCACCACGTCAAACCTACCGCTATACCACACCAACTTTTTTTATTACGAATTAGTCCCTCAATTTCACACACCCCACCTAGACACCCACCTACAATTTGGCCGGAATATATATATATATATATTTTGGCCGGAATATTTATTTTGGCCGGAATATATTTTTTGTGTTCCATTTGGCCGGAACAAATGGGGGTGTTTTTCCAGTGTGGCCACCGGAAATAAACCCACCACCAACCACCAACCACCATCCTTCCTCCTCTACAATCATCAAATCAAAACACCCACCAACACTCACCAACACCTGCCACCACCATCTTCCTCCATGTCCCCAATTTCGAATCAAGAAGGTTCAGAAAAAAAAAAAAAAAAAAACCAACACCGGCAAGCTTTGCTTTAAAAAAAAAAAAAACCACCGGCGAGTTGCCGGAGCAACCATGTCCGGACAATTCCACACCTAGCAGCTCCAGATCAGAATCAAATCTTGAGCTCTGTGAACTCAAATAGCCGCTTCTCTCCCCGTCCTTCCCCGTGGCGCTCTCTCCTCCCCCTCCTTGCGATTGAAAGAGCCCGATGTCCATGAAATCCGGCTATAACCTTCAAATTGCAGCACTTTTTTTTTTCAATCTTGAGCTCTGCCGACGGGGACTTCCCCGATGCTGCTGCAAACGAGGTTGCTTGTGTTTGACAGTGAGCTTCATTTTGACGAAATGGGATGTATTAGGGATTTTGATTCCAAAATCCAAATCCAAATGCTGCTTCGTCAATCGCCCAAATGGAAGGAGGAAGGGCGGCTGTGAGGAGGAGTGTTTTGGCCGGCGGCTGTGGCGGAGGATTTGGCCGGAAACCTAACCAGGTCGGTGGTTTTGAATGAAGAAGAAAGGGAGGGGAGTGTTTTGTAAATTGAAAAAAATTGGATGAATATATGATAATATAATACTTGGTGTTAGTAAAAAAAGATTGGTAATATATCTTTTTTAATTTTAATGTGGTGTAACGGTAAGTTTGATGTGGTGCAAATAATATTACCCTAAATATAATACGATGTGCAAACCTAATTGTATTGTTGTAAATTAGGTGTGTTACGACGTGCAAAAGCATGTCGTGAATTGATATTTCTATTGGTGGAAATAGTTTAAAACGTGCACAACACGTCGTAAAATTATAATTTACGACGTGCAATAGCACGTTGTAAATCAATTGGCGGGAACCAATGACAACATGCAAAGCACGCCATAGACGAGAAATTACATTTGCATCATAGTCATTTTACGATGATTGTAACTAAAATTTACGACGCACACTTATGCATGTCGTAAAATTAAGTTTTACTTACACGACGATGTGCATTCACAGTTTTCCTGTAGTGGAACATCGTCATATCATTTTGGTGATGATTAACTTCATTGCCTTAATTTTTTTGATACCATACTATATAAAATATGCTTGAATGATCTAAATTTTGTTGAATGTAATTTCAAAAATAATCAGGTTGAATGGAAAAATCAGTATTTTATTTCAGTCATTGGGGAGGTGGAAAATACATTTGATAATGATGGGCCAATGAATTATCAGGTTGAATGGAAAAATCAGTATTTTATTTCAGTCTTTGGGAGGTGGTAAATACATTTGATAATGATGGGCCAATGACGTATAAAGGTGGTATCACAGAGGCGTTGACTTGTGTGTTACATCGCCTCACATGGAAGTTTTTGTCTAGTATCTCCATATGCATTGAAGTTAGACCTGGCCAAATGAAACCTGGACTGCCGGTTGGAACCGGAACCGGCGGTTTGGTCAACCGCCGGTTGGCCGGTTTGTGCACGGTTTGGGATATTGGGAACCGGAACCGCCGGTTTGAACCGTTTGAAACCGATCCGGAACCGGCCCAACGGCTGGTTTTTTTTTTTTTTTTTTTTCCTCAAAAAATTCCCTATAAATACCCCATTTCATTTCAAAAATTCCTACACCAATCTCTACATCTCAATTCTTAAATCTTCTACTCAGTTCTTACATCTTCTACTCATTTCTTTGATTATCAAGTTTGTTTAGTTGTTAAAAACAACAATCAAATTTATTTTACGATACCGATTTTTGAAGTTGTTCTGATTTAGTCGTTACTTCAATACGGTTTTAGTTATAATTAAATTTGGTTTTGTATTTTATTCAACTACTTTTTTTACAAGTGTAAAAAAAAATTCAATTTTATAATCAAATTTACTTTACTAGGCCGAAATTTGAAGTTGTTCTGATTTAATCGTTATTTCAGTTCGGTGTTAGTTATAAGTAAAATTGGTTAGTTAAATTAAAAAAAAATTATAACCATTATATGTAATTTAGATTTAAATCAAATTTAATTTACTTAATTTTTTTTATAACCGTTATATATAATTTTGATTTTTTACAATGTCAAGAAGAGGTGCATCAACACAAGGCAATCGAAATGTTACTTTCCGTGATGACACGGTTGTGCCGGAATCGGATGATCTTGCTGGTGGCTATAGACCCCAATATTATACAGACCCTATCACCGGTTATCACATTTCGACTCCTCAGTTCGACACACTTTCAGGTTACAATCAAGATGATTTTGATAGTCATTACGACGATATAATATCTCAACCCGAAAATTTTAACATCAACCTTAACGAAGGTCAAGGTAATGATGAAGACGACGTTGATGATGATCATGATGTATTTCCGAATGCTTCCCGTCCAAGACAAGGACGTGGTGGGAGTCGGCGTGGTGCTAGTGCTGCGGATCCTACTCCTACTCCCGAGTCAGTCGATTTAGATGGTGGTGAAAGTACTCGATCCAAAGCACAAGAAAAAAGGTTAAAATCGAGAATTTTTACGGATTTTTTCACAAATGTTGCTCGGACTGATGAAATAGCATTAGCTAACCCCGGAAAGTATTTCTTCGCGATGTGCAATTTCTGTGGCCAAAAATACCAATTTAAATATGCCGGTGGTTACGGAACGATGCGGAGTCACATTTTAACTAAACACCCGGGAAAATTGGAAGACAGCGCGTCTCAAGCCCAGCTAAACATGCCGAGCTCCAGCGCAGGTAACACTAATCCACTCTTTATTTACACTCGTGATAACTGTAGAGATCTAACCACAGATCTTATTGCGGGGATGGGTCTTCCTTTTAGCTTTCCTGAGAATCCTATTTTCGAAAGCTACGTACAAGGGGCTTTGCAGCCGGCTTTACTCGTATCCCTCGTGCAACGGTTACTAGGGATTTCAAAAATAAATTTATTAAACGACAAAATATTATTATAGAAAGTTTGAAGAAAAATAAATTTTGAATATGTGTATGTGCCGATATTTGGGAGGATAGGAGGACGAGCAATTATTATTTGGGCGTGTCGTGTCACTGGATTGACAACACTTGGATTGTCCAAAAAAGGTTACTTGCTTTTCGTTTATTTAACGACAATCATACTGCTTCTAACGTTGCATCTTTATTAGTTGATATTTTTGAGGAATACGATTTAAAAGGTAAAGTTTTTTCTATTGCGTTTGACAATGCTTCAAACAACACTGCTTCTATTCCCGACTTATCCCGATATTGTGAACCTCTTTGTAACGGTCAATTTTTTCATGTTAGATGTTTATGCCATATTTTTAATTTATGTGTAAAGGATGGTCTAAAAGTTTTTGACCATAATATTAATGCAATAAAAAATGTGATTTCACATATTTTATGTAGAAATATTCTGGTTAGTAAGTGGTATAAATTTCTTAAAGAGAAATGTCATCGCCAAGTCAAACTGCCGCAAGATGTACCGCATAGGTGGAACACGACTCATGATCTTTGGAAAAAAACAAACAAAATTAAAAATACATTTTGTGATTTTTTAAATGAACACTGTCCGAGCGAATATCGTTTGTATCCCTCTATTTAGACTTCATGCAAGAAACTGATGGATGTTTTTGAAATATTCAAAAAATTTACAATATTGTTTTCAAAATGTTATCAACCCTCAGCACATTTAGTCTTGCCTGCTTGTATAGAAATAACTGCCGAGTTTGAAACCATGGAACACGACCCATAATTATTTCAATGTTTAGAGCCGATGAAGGAGAAATGGAATAAATACATGTTGTATATTCCTGACACTTATCTCATTTCTTCTATGCTCGACCCTAGTATAAGACTAGTAGGTTTGTCTAACATGTTAGGTGCTTACTATGATGCTTTGTCTGTTACTCATAATGTGCCCCCGGTAGATTTTACAGTTGAAGTACTTAGACTAGAAAATTTATTAAACGCTTTGTATGTTGAATATGAGCGTATGTATGGATTGAGAAACGAAGCGGTTCCCAATCCATCCGCAAGTGCTTCTACTAACCCTACAGGTATCGTACGGGTACTTCAAAAAGTTCTGGATAAAATGAATTCTAAATGACAGAAGGGAGCGACATCGTCATCCGATCAACATACAGAGATATCCAAATTTCTAAACACAACATTTGAAGGCTGTGAAATCGATACCTATGATTTCGAGTTCGACTTATTGACGTGGTGGAAGAGACATGTTAAAGAATATCCAGTTCTAGCAATGATGGCGGTCGAGTTTTTAAGTTGCCCGGTTTCGACCGTCACTGTTGAACAATGTTTCAGCATGGCATGATATGTGCTTACCAATAAAAGATGTTCGCTTCATCCCACCACTTTAGAGAAGCAAATGCTTTGTCAAGATTGGGTACGAGCCGAGAAGAGGGTGCAACACATTGAGTCAGAAGATGAGGAGTCACAGTTCGAAGGCGGTGACACTGAAACTTCAGGAGGAACAAGCGCTCAAAATACCGACATCGATTAAGGTACGCAATTTATATCTTACTTATATATTTGTTACAATTCATAGAACAACTATAAAAGATTAAAAAAACCTATTCAAAATAACTATAAAAAACCTACTACTAAAAACAAAAAAAAGACTATAGAAAACTATTAAAAACCATTAAAAAAATACCCGATTGAAACTATAAAAACCTAATAGAAATAACTAAAAAATACCTACTACTTTAAACTAAAAAAAAGTATAGAAAACTATAAAAAAAAAAAAAAAACCATAATAACCGAACAACTATAAAAGATTTAAAAAACCTATTAAAAATAACTATAAAAAACCTACTACTAAAAACTAAAAAAAATCTATAGAAAACTATTAAAAAAACCATAAAAAAAAACCCGATAGAAACTATAAAAACTATTAAAAATAACTAACAAACACCTACTACTTTAAACTAAAATTAAAAGTATAGAAAACTATTTAAAAAAACAAAAAAAGACCATAACACATAAGAAGACTATAAAAGACTAAAAAACAAACCTAAAAAAAACTTATATGAAACTATATAATACAATTATACAAACACATAAGAATACTATAAAAGACTACAATAAAACAAACATTTAAAAAAATACTATAAAGAATATAAAAAACAATAAAAACCTATAACAAACCATAACAACACTACACAAAACTATAAGAAACTATAAAAACACCCAAACAAACCATACACAAACCTAAAAAATTGTATGAAACTATAAAATACAAACACATATATATACTATAAAAGACTATAATAAAACAAACATTTAAAAAACCTTTAAATACTACAAAAACATATAAGAAGACTATAAAAGACTAAAAAACAACAAACTAAAGACTAAAAAATAAACAATAAGAACAACGTTCGCTTTGATTTTTTTATATGTGTTGTGCCTCCGACACGATTACATATAAAAAATACGTAGGCAACCGAATTACCGATACAAGCGTTGAAAAAACAACACAATTTACATATAAAAAAAACAACACAATATTTCTCACCTAATATTTAATAAAACAACATACAACGTATACTTAAAACCGACTCAAAAAATTTATATAAAAAAACTATAAAAGACTTTAAAGAAAAAAATAATAAATATTACTATAAAAACTTTTACAAAAAAATATAAAAGACTAAAAAATAAACAATAAGAACTACGTTCGCTTTGATTTTTTTATATGTGTTGTGTCTCCGACACAATTACATATAAAAAATACGTAGGCAAGCGAATTACCGGTACAAGCGTTGAAAAAAGAACACAATTTTTTAAAATAACATTATTTACATATACATAAAATAACACAATATTAATATTATTTTTAAAACTGAATAGAAAACTATTTAAAAAATATATATATTACTCTCGCTTTAGTAATTATAGTGAAAAGAATAATAATTTGTTATTATAGTGAAAATAATAAGTATTATGTGAAAATGAATAGAAAAAATAAATTATGAAATTTTAAAACCGTGGCCGGAACCGTGATCTGAACTGTGATCTGAACCGGGTGCAAACCGGAGTAAACCGGAACTGGCCCAAACCGTAAACCGCCGGTTATGAACAGTAAACCGCCGGTTTTTCAAACTGGCGGTTCGTCAAACCGCTGGTTCGTTAAACCGGCCCAAACCGGTACTGTTTAAAACCGCCGGTTCCGGTTCCGGTTTTGGCCGGTTCTTCCATTTGGCCGGGTCTAACTGAAGTGTTGGGAGGAATGATTTGAACCACACAGTTTGAATCCAGTTTAAAAACAGATGGTCACTGTGACGCCACACGTGTCTCCACACCTTGTGGAGACACCGCCTAAAAACCTCCCGCCTCAACATTGAGTTACCAGGAGGTGCAAAAAGCTGTCTTTGATCGATTACAAATTGAATGTTCTAACAAATTCTACAGTGAATGTGATACCCTGTAATTTCACCAAAAGGGGAAGTAAGCTATTTCGGGAATTTTATGGGTGTATTTAACGTTACCGATATCTTCTCACTTTAAATATAAGTCTTTCCCTCTTCATTATTTATAATCGATCTACCTGTCGGATTTACGGATCAGTTACACTTATATATTAGGTAATTGTATTAAATATAGCAATGGTATGTAATTATATACATATTAGCTGTTTAGATTAATATGTTTTTGGTACTAGTATGTGTAGATATATTACGTATATTTATATACAGATTAGATATTTAGATTAATACATGTATGAGTACCTATATGTTTATACTTTTGTAGATTCAACATATTATGGATATACATAGTTTGGGTTGGATATACTCAAAAGAAATATAAGAGTATGTAAGGATAGGGAAGTTCTTGTGTGGTGAAGGAATATACTCGATGTCATCCGTGGATTGATCGGAGCCACACAGTTTCCATCCAAGATAGAAACTGTGTGGTTTCGATCAACCCACGGATCACATCGGTGTATATGGAGATAGCACACAAAAACTTTCCGTAAGGATAAGGGTAATAGGAGAATATGCCACGTTAGAATATCAATGATGCGGTGTACCTAAGCTTAGCCTACATTAGTAAGCCTTTTGCTAATTTGCTGGCATTATATGGGTAAGGCTGACTCATGTTTTGTTTATTTGGCTATAAAAGCCATTGGTTGTGTGTGTATGTACATATATATATATATATATATATATATATATATATATATATGTCATAAAATATAAATTGTCTCGTTATTCGAAGCAATACTAATACACCTTAAGTCTTGTAGAAAGATAACTAGTATTAGTCTAGTTAATATCACCGTGAGCACGCCACGAGATTCAAATCTATGAGAGCAACGTTTGGCTTAAGCCTTTCTTCAATAATTTGAGGTAGGGAGGTGTTCAATTGAATCTATTTTCGTTATAAACCTGTCAAAGTATAGATCTTTTTGTGGTGTGATGTAAAGTGAAATACTTGTGTTCTAGTGGCTTTGGCTCCGCACCGTAACTCACGGGAGTATTGGCACACATCTCCTTTTGCCTTATGTTATATTGACTCTGATAGTCAATGCCTTCAATGTTATGTGGCGAAGTTAAGGATTCGGTTTCTGGTGGATTTGGCTCAGGACCTTGTGGAGACCCTCTGCGGGGAGAAACTCGGGATCATCGGAAACCTTATTCCTTAGCCTTGTGGGTATTGGATTAGAATCCAATATTTATGTGATACGTGCTAGGTAGTATAACTTAGAGTTGTCTAAGGTCTAGTAGTCCTTAGATGCATTTTTATGTTCAATGAACTCAGGTGGTTAGATTAAGCGCATAAATACATACTTGAGAGTCTAAAAGATAAAGCATTCTAGTCCTTGGTAAGGCACGTTTTTATATTGCAGCCGGGAGGGTCAAGTCCCAGGGTCGGTTAGACTCATGGCCTTGGACTTCACTTAGGGCCTAGCCCTATGCCTTTTAAGGGGCTGAATGTCGTGCAGTCTTCACCTTGCGTTGTGTCCTTGGACTTTTATGCAACTTATCCCCTTGTTTTGTGAGTTCGCTAGCTAGGCTAACTGGAGGGGAGTGCGCCTTTATAACATGCTTGGTAGTGTGTGGTGATTTTTTGTGCCACACACACACACACACACACACACACATATATATATATATATATATATATATATACGCGCGGCATGTACACACTCGGTGGATATGAAATCGGGGATACATGGTTATGATAAAATACTGGAATATGGAATATGAATATATTACAACATGCGAACGTTGATCGTTTTGAAAGTAGAAAACATATTATACACCAAAAAGCATATTATTATACTATTACCATTTTTATAGGTGGTAATAGTTATAATATGCTAAGCATTACATCATATTGATGTTGCTGCCAAAGCTGATAGGCTAACAAAAGGAATAGAAGCCTCCATCCTCGTGCGATTACCAAATAAAGCTAGAAAAGGGCCAATTTACAAACCCATAAGCAAGGGGGGAGAGCCAAGAACCAATGTAGAGCACAAAGAAACAAACCAAAAAAACTACAAAAGAGACAACCGGCATCGGTGTTTTGCAGTGGTCGAGCCGGAAGAAGAAGCATCAACAGCAAACCGAAGCTTGGGTGAAGAGAGAAGGAGAGATAAATATTTTTTTCTGTATTTCCTTTAATAGGAATGTACCTGCAAAGATCAGTACAAATGATTTGATTGTAAAATTTATATGGATGATGATTTTAGTAATGATCAATATGAGCCATTGAAGCAATCAAATGCAAAACAGAAATTTGGTTGATTTTTATGTTGAGAGAAATGTTTATGCAATTATGTTAACAAAGCAATGCGACATTCACACTCAATTTTAAACTTTAATTCAGAACTAAAAATCAAAAGTCATAAAGCAAAAGTAACAATAGTTCCTACTTCCTAGATATTGAAATACATACAACAAAGTAACAAATTATTTATGCAACACGATATTAGTTGCCTCAAACATTTATAGTACTAAAGCACGACCTTTCGGGTACTTAAACCATTCCGTGACCGTAAAAAGTGTGTTAAGTTCATAGCCGAAATAATGGTACGTGCATTAATGCCACAGTTGAGTACCATAATGATGAAAATGAAAAAAAAGTAAATCATGAAATGGACAGGGCCACCAGATGGAGAAACATACATGAAAAATCCACTAAAATGCAGTCCCAACAACACAAAAAACTTAGTTTAAAGTGCTAAGGTTCTCTTTTCAACGGATGTATGAAGGTTAGAACATCTTACACAACCAAACAACCAAACAACCAAATGAAGAATATAACACAAACACTTAAGGATGGTGGAGGTTACCATGGAAATCATGAGTTCTTCCGTCAACCTAAAAATCATCAAAACAGAAAAAGAAAAACTAAATTAACTGATATCTTGATTCAATATTTCAAGAAAAAAATAATAATAATAACAATAAAAAAACTAAAAGATAGAAGCATTAAAATATTGCTGAGCGGTTGACCTACTAAGCAGTGCTATTTTCAATTTCATGAAATCCTTCACAACTGCGAAAGATATATGAACTTCCATTTTCATAGCATACCGATATATGAACTTTCATTTTCTTAGAAATCCTCAAATGCTTATAAGAGTAGAAAATCATACTCCAACTGCAATAAATCAAACAATAACAACATACGATAATCTGTTTCACATTCAATACAATTCAAAGCGAGAAGTAAATAATCCTGATTATTAAATTAAAATAAAAAAGAGGTGAGATGTTTATAACTACAAAAGAATGAAATGCTTCTTCAAGTTCCCTTTCTGTAAACCTGCAAATCCAAGTGCCATCAAAAACCAAAACTAAGAATACATAACCGTAAGTGGCAGAGCAGGAACGAAAGAGAATGAAACACCGAAAATAAAACTCACCTTCCGCGAAAATGTGGAAATCAGAACATAAGGATTTTCCCAACCAGCACATCTTGTAGTCGAGTGTGCCACCATCTAGGCCCAATTCAAAAGCGATCCCTGCATACAACTTGATCCTGGGTGGGTTGATAATTGTCCCAGCCCTGCTACCTCAGCACAATCATGAAAAGCCATTAACAAAAAAACCGCATATAAGGGAATGAATGGAACATAAAGATCAAAACTTATTGTGCTTTAACGTGATATTCAAATTAATAGAAATGTGATAATGAATAGAACAAATGAATTGCACACACCGCTTTGGGTCTGTCCGTTCACCCAGACTTAGCCATGGTTACCTGCTTTGGGTCTGCACAACGGAGTAGACACGTGAGAACCCTGATAATGATCTTGATTCCTCATCGGTGCATATACAATTCCAATAAAAATAATTAAAATTGACACGATCTTATTCTCGAAACTCGATCTCCCAAACATATAGCTGCATAAAAAATTCTTAATAAAAGAATTTGAGTAGTGATTCCGATTCATACCTCATTAACTAAATTCTCTTTGTTCAAGGTCATATATCTGAAAATTAACCGTGTAGTAGCGTTTAGGCATAATCAAACGCTTATTAAGATATATACTTACAAAGAAAACACAAAATAAAAAATCAATGGATCATAAGGCACATTAATGTTGCTAAAAGAAAAAGCATATTAGTATGCTGACATCATTTACAGCCAAAACTCCGGCAACCATCCGTTCGTCTTTCTCTATCGTTGTGATATTCAGCCCGATACTCCTTAATCAGAAACTATCATCTGCAAATGAACAAAGCGGAAAGCAAATCGTTGACATTCTGACACAGTCAAATAAAAATTTAACAGTACAAAACAACAAAACATAAAGCATATGAAAATGGATATGTATATCAGAATTTGCAAATCCCAGATGCTTGCTTCATCCCACTTGTCTGTTTTTATTCAAATTTGCATCATCCATCTGTTCCATTCATAAGAAGGAGCAAGTTATTTATACACATTTATAAAAAAAATTTGAACAAAATAAAGAGACGTGGAATTTCCAGTTGCATTGGGCGAGATATTGGGGTGCTGAGGAAACGCGCTTTGAAATCGAAAGAAGTTGTAATAAAAAATTAAAATTGACACGATCTTATTCTCGAAACTCGATCTCCCAACCATATAGCTGCATAAAAAATTCATAATAAAAGAATTTGAGTAGTGATTCCGATTCATACCCCATTAACTAAATTCTCTTTGGCCAAGGTCATATATCTGAAAATTAACCGTGTAGTAGCGTTTAGGCATAATCAAGCGCTTATTAAGATATATACTTACAAAGAAAACACAAAATCAAAAATCAATGGATCATAAGGCACATTAATGTTGCTAAAAGAAAAAGCATATTAGTATGCTGACATCATTTACAGCCAAAACTCCGGCAACCATCCGTTCGTCTTTCTCTATCGTTGTGATATTCAGCCCGATACTCCTTAATCAAAAACTATCATCTGCAAATGAACAAAGAAGAAAGCAATCGTCGACATTCTGACACAGTCAAATACACGAGCGGAGAGGAGAGAAGAGAAAAGAACCGAGGCGAGGCGAGGCGAAGCGAGAGTAAGGCTAGGGTTCTGTCTATCACTCCATCAGCCACTATACGTTATTGAATCAACAGGGCTTTTTCTCTGAATGGGTCACCAAGCTTTTTTGGTTAAGAGGCCCGCCAAAAAAAAGGCCCAAACCTGAAAAAATTGCACAAAAGCATCGACGTGGACACCTTGAGGGCATTTTTCCCACCCAACATTATAAGTAGGTATTTATTGTTGTTTGTATGGATTGATGATGCTTCTACTCCCTACTAAGTACGTATGTACTTGCCCTCTTGTGATATTGTTCCCACCCTGAGAAGGCGATGCAGGTTACAACGACGTCTGTGATGATGAGTACATCGAGGAGTGACATCGGGATGCTTTGAAGTGTTATTTTGTTATCCTCGGCTTTTGTATAATGTAATATATGATAGACTATCTTTTGTTATAATAGTATAAGTATTGTAAGCTAAATCTTGTGAATTATTGTATAAGTATTGTAAGCTAAAACTTTCGGCCTTGTGAATTATCGTTGTTTTCGCAAACTATATATGTTGTAATGGTATCGACATATGGTTTTCCTACTCTACCCATAGTTATGTATGTGTCCCCGAGTCACTTAAATTTCCGCAATTATACGCTGATGACGTATTTGTAAGGCTTACGTATATAATTTGGTACATATTACGAGTTATAAATGTGCCGGGCGTTCATTTCGGATAAGGACTTGGTGTCTGGAAACGGGGCCTCACAGTTGGTATCGGAGCATAGTTTCTTCTCCCTCCTAGCTAGTTGAGATTCTTGAAGATAAGTTTATCTTTTCTAAGATCTCTAGCTAATCTATCTTTGTTAACAGAATGGTAGAACAACATAGTGAAACATCTAATGGATCTCAGAGGGTTGTTGATGCTTCAATACATGGACAAGATGATCAGTATCTAGGGACAGTTCAAGGAGGTCAGACCGGGGTTTAGAGACAAGCAGTACAAAGTACCGAGGCAGTGGCCACAGTAGCTCAAGTGATTTTACAAGTGTTAGCTCCACCGCCTATATCCTTTCGTGGTACCACCTCTTTACTGATCCCACTTTGTACACACAGTATCCCACCAGTTATCCGCCACATCCCTCTGTCTATCCTCCACGGCCTACGGTTTATCCACCATCATGTTATGAGCATCCTCAATATACCCCGGTCTATCCACCACAGTGTGTTTATCCTCTTCCACGGGCAATGGCATCAGTATATCCTCCTCCACCAGTTGATGTCTATCCCCCACCACCAGTATACCCACCACCCCCACATGCTACAACTTATCCACCCCACCCAGCGGTGTATCCACCTTAGCCGCCAGTTTATCCACATCACATGGGACATCTTCTGAGCCTACGTATCCTCAGTATCAACATGGTCAGCCGTCGAGACCTTATCAGACTTATCCGCAGGAACCTCATGTTTCCTACCCTTATCATGCCCCTACGGAGCAGTGCCCACCCCAGTTTACCCACCGGCTTATCCTCCAGTCTTTCAAGCTCCACATGTTACGGGTTATCACCCGACTGGGTCAGCACATTCTTATCATGGGAATGAATCAATTGATGATGCTACATTGTTAAATCATATGAGAAGGAATAACCCATGTCACGGATTTTATCTAACAAAACAAACAAGTAATAAAATTTATAAATCCGGTATTCCCCAAGTGTAGGGATCGTAGTATAGCGATTAATACCGGAGTCGATCTCAGGGAATCGAGGTTGTTTAATCTAGTTCTTATTAATTCTTCTAAAATTGTCACTACTATTTATTACTAAACCTAAACTAAAACGGAAAATAAACTGGACAGAGGATTGTCAGTCCAAAGCCAGGAAGGAAAGTTACGAACTTAACTAATGAAAGTAAAATCTATTCTTAAAACTAAAACGAAGATAAAATTCAAAGATCACAGCGAAGAACAAGGCACAAGATTATTTCAATTAATTCTAACGTAGAACAAGCAATGATCCACCTATCTCGCAACTCTCAATTTCTACCCTAGATCGTTTAGTGAAGATTTAATAAAGATGTGGTTCACCTATCAAAGGTATGAATTCCTACTCTCGTAGATAATTCGCCTATTAATCTCTCATCTCTCGATCTTAAAGATTAACGCTTCCATAACAAAGGTGTAAGATTTCTCAATCTAGCAACCTAGAAATTAACCTAACAACTCTCGTTATATATAGGTTAAAGATCTAATCTTTACTATGGTGATCTAGGTCTAACAACGATTTTCATCAAACGTTAAACATCAATAAGCAACAATCCATCGATACAATTGCAAAATCAATACAAAACGTAATAAAGAAACAACTTTAAATAAAAACTCACAAAACAATCCAAGATTCGAAATCAAAACGCTGATGAGAATTGGCTTCACAAAGCTCGTTCTAGGCTTAGCCTTAGCTCATCGTTGGAATACAAATCATATATATAAAAAGAAGATAAAAAGATGTTTATGATGGTGGGAAAACGCAGCTAGGGCACCCCCAAAGGGCCTGGGGCGGCCAGGGATCGAATTGTGTGTCTTTAGGGTTGGAAAAACGCGTCTATATATAGATTTCGAAGTCGGTTTTGGCAATGGCGGCGGCTGGACGCCCGTCCAATGCCTCTGCACGCCAGTTCACAGGGCTGGACGCCCGTCCAAGGATTCTGGACGCCAGTCCAGCTGCTTTGAAATCTTCGAGTCGGGCCGAGTCTTCTCAAACGCCCGTCCTATGCAATTTTGGACGCCAGTCCACTGAAAATCTGAACATCCTGAATGTAAAAGCTCCTCCTGGACGCCAGTCCACTCCTTTTGGACGCCAGTCCACTGGACGGGACCTCAAACGTGCGTCCAGTCTTCTAAATCTTCATTCTACCTTCGACTTGCATCTCCTTCCTTCCATTTAATCTTCAATCAAACATCTTTTCAGCTCATTCCATGCCATGCATATTGTACCTACGAGATAATAGAAACGTGCAAAATGTAGGAACACATATATTGATAGAAAATCGCTAATAAAATCACGTAATAAGCTCGATTTTGCATTTAAACCAATTTCATATGCATTCTTTCAATATTTCATTTAAACACTTACTTTTCTATAAAAAGTAATAAAACACGAAGGAAATTGCTACGAGATAATATCATATATATCATAAAAATCACCGTTAACAACCCACCATACTTTCATGGAGTTCCGGATCCAACAAAAGCCGATAGATGGATTTGCGATGTTGAGACAATGTTCAAGGGTATGGTGATTCCGGTTACGAAATAGGCCAACTTGGGCAAGACGTTACTGATAGGAGCAGCCCGAGAGTGGCTAGACATGATCGAGAGATCCAGAGGTGACATACAGGATTGGAAGCAGTTTACAGATCTTTTCTTACGGGAGTACTTTCCCATGTCCAGACGATTGGAGAAGATAAGTCAGTTTCTGAGTCTCCGACAAGAAGGGATGAGCATTATGGAGTATCAGCAGAAGTTTTACGAGTTGGGTAGATATGTACCCGAGGTAATACAGCGAGAGCCTGAAGGTACCTCGTTTTCTAGAAGGCTTGAGCCGTGGTATCTTGCTTGGATTGGGAGGCTATAAGCCAGATACTATGGCTGAGTTGATCGACAGGGTACTAGAGTACGAGAAAAACAGAAACAAGAAGCAAGTAGTCCTTGGGGCCAAAAGGCCATTTGTTGCGAGTCAGGCCAGCAGAGGTGCACCACAACAACCTCAAAGGAGATCAATAGCTCTATCCTCTACACCCGTAGCTCCAGCAGCAGCTATACCTCACTGCCCTACGTGCAACAGGAGACACTCCGGGGAGTGTAAACAGACAGAAACAGGTTGTTATCAGTGTGGCAGTGTTATCCACTTTGTGAGAGATTGTCCTCCGAAGAAGAATCCACCCGTGTCGACCTCAGGTAGACCGCAACAGCCTTATTCAGGAAAAAGTAAGTTGTGTGGACCGATGAAAGTGTTTTCTTTGGATGCCGCAGCATACGAGGATGAGGAGACCGTGGTCACAGGTATCTTTAATTCGAGTTTCTGTATACTAAGAAGTCATCAGTTTCTTGATTGTTAAGCATTCTTGTGTTGCCTATATGTTTTGTTATGTTCAAAATAGGTATAATTCAAATAGGAGGTTTATCGGTGTCAGCTTTGTTCGATACGGGTGCTTCCAACACCTTTATCTCTAGCAAGGTAGTAGATTGTTTAAAGATGCCTTTTGGTAAGCTAAGCACGTTGCTATCTATTACTACACCTTTGGGAGATTCGGTTAAGGTTGAAAAGACGATACCTCAATGTTCAGTCCATGTTGGAAAGTTCAGGTGCAAGTTTGATCCAATAGTGCTAGACTTCACGGACTTTGACGTGATATTGGGAATAGATTGGTTGTCTCAGCATGATGTACATTTGAATTGTAAGGCCAAGCAAGTAATATTCAATGGGAAATTAGGGATAAGGACACAATCTGGAATATTTTTAAGTAACAGGACAGCTACATATTTTTTATAGGGAGAAGGACAACTGCATAATTTTTATAGCGAGAAAGACAAACAGTGAATCCCGAAAATCAGTGAATCTCCCCAGTGAATCCCGAAATCAGTGAATTTCGATAGTGAATCCCGAAAATCAGTGAATTTCTACAATGAATTTTGAAAATTAGTGAATTTCGACAGTGAATTTCGGCAGTGAATTTAAACAGTGAATTTCGAACACAAGTGAATTTCGAAAGTGAATAAATAGTTTTGTCCTTTATGCAAAAGTTTCAAAAGACTGTCCTTCTACTCAATTGATGAAATATTTCTGTCCTTCTCCCTCATTCCCCCAATATTCAAACCTCCAGGAAAAAACATCGATCACGTTTTAGGGCAATGTTCGCATGTCGGATAAGCAACAATATTCTTTCATTTCAGCGCTTCGAGCCGTGAAGGCAGTTCAACAAGGTTGTGAAGTGATGAGACCGTATTTTATGGGACTTTCTATGCTTATTTTATATCTATTTTGTTGGGAGATGCTCTATTTTGGGTATTTTGGATGATTTTTAGGTTTTAAGAGCTCGGAAGAGATGATTGAGGAATTCTGGACGTATAGAGCAATGTTCGCAAAGTTTTGTGGGAGAAGGGAGGAAGCGCCATTTCGAGAATCGTGAATTTCAGTTTTCACCTATTTCGGGATCTCGACTAACAGAAAGAAGTCAAATTCTGTCAAAGCCAACCGTGAATTTTCGCTCTTTTTAACACATAGGGCTTTATTATCGGAAGGACCCTCATTATTATTATTATTATTAATATTAAGTTAGAATATTATTAAGAAATAGTGATTGGGCCTAGCCCAAGGAATTTCCATTTTTCCTTGTTTTTGTTACGTGAGCAGAATATAGGAAAGGCATTAGATATTAGGTTTTGGTTTTTTTGGGGACCAGAGAGTTGGGACGAAAAACAATAAAAAGGGTGCGCATCACCCTTCTTCTCGCCGGCTGCTATTGTTTTGTTTTGATGTAAAACAGCAAATTTTGATTAGTTTGTTTTGTTTTATTTTAAATTGATTTCTATATAATGAATAGCTATTTTTTTTTTGTTCCAGTTGATTGATTATTGAACCCTCAATTTTATATGGTTGTGAGATCTAATTGCGTTATCTCCTCGTTTGATTGTTAGTATTTGTCTGTTTTCTGTTTTCATATAGGATTATAATATATTATTCGTTTAATTGTTGGTGCGCGATGATTAAACGGTTATTTTGATCTAGCACCAAAATCAATCTTAGGCGGTTGCCATAAAATATTGGATTTTTTAGTGGTAAACAACACATTGTTTGCCGGTTCGTAGCCCGTAGGATTCCCTGTTGTGGAAATAGATAATCTAGGTTAAAATTAGTCCGGTTGGATTAATATCTTGAATTGGGTCTCTCAAACCTTAATGCTTCCGAGATTCCAAACTCTTATGACCGTGTCTAGGGGTGTCTTCCGGTTAGAGAATAATTAACGACCGTGTCTTAATTATCGTATTTAGGAGAGATTGGTTGATGCGCGGTTGCGGTCAACTATAACCAATTTATTAATAATTTAGCTAGTCATCCGTGAATCGATGATCAATCGTAGGAATTGAGGGGAAAATAATCAATTAACTGGAGCTTTCCTTGATTTTCTTGAATTTGATTTTGTTTTTATTCTTAGGAAGTAGTTATAAATATCCAAATATCTTTTGCTTTTACAAATTTTAGGAGAAATAAATCCACCGTTCCCTGTGGGTTCGACCCCTACTTCTACTATACTAGCTATAGAGGTTGTAGGTGATTTATCTTTGGTGGTTTGACGGCCCATCATGAAGGTTATTTGTTCTTTGCTCTCGACACTAAGAAAGAGATGTAAGGAAATCTACGCGGGAACGCAACGGAATTTAAAATTTATTCCTTTTAACTAGGATCGACTTCATTTAATACAATAAATACGTTAAGTGAGTAGACGGTGATTACCTCGCTTGATCTAAAAGATCGACGCTTTGACCGCCTGGGGAGAGTAGTAGTGCGTGCAATCTGTCCATGTGTCCATCCTCTATCAATATCCACACGAGCACCTCGCCGGAATCCTCCTTGATAGCTACTAGAAAAATCCGGTTGATAGGCCGACCTTTTCTCTCTCTAAATCTCTCTCTAAGAAGCTCTCAGTTTATTTTGTAAATTAGAACTCTTCTAATTGTGATGATACAAAATAGATTGGCACCACCTCCTATTTCTAATGAAGGTGGCGCCCCAATGTAGTCCCAATCTGATTGGGAGAAACTTCCATATGGATTGAGGGGAAAGAAAATATTTTTCTAATAAAATAAGGAAAGTATCTTTGATTGATTTATCTCATTTAATTTAATATCTCATATTAAATATTTCCAAGATATTGTCAATATCTAATATTGATTATCTTTATCACATTACCATAAATCAATTTACACATGTGTGCAAATCTATACACATTAATATCTAATATTAATATATGATAATACTATTAATTAATTTGCACAATCCAAGTGTATCTTATACCCTTAAATATTGAGCCCCATATGCCAATAAATTGACATTCGGAATATTCTTAATTATTATAATATTATGATTAATTAATTCACAAAATACATGTATATCATATATGCATATATATTTGACATACATACATGTATATTTAATTATCAACATAATTAATATCTTGTATTATATTTATTCATAATAAATAAATATCACCATATTAATTTATCACTATAATACTTTATAGTCGATATAAACTTTCCTTATTTGGTTATCACTATAACCGCATTTTTTTAATCCGGCTAGATGTTCTTATGTGTGTGGCCCAATAGGCTTCCGAATATGTTGGTGTAGGCACAAAGTGCATTTACTAAAATACCCTTCATACCTAACGATAACGGAATAACGTCTAGCAACACACCGTGATACCCAATCATCGGAAGAGTCAAATACAATGACTACTACATTTCATGTGAAACGGTTACTGTGTAAATAGAATCCTACCGTTGTAATAATATCTATACAATTGTATCTCGAGTGTCAGTACATCAACGATCGTATCTTGTAATATGGATATCATGCTCTCTCGGAATAACTCATATACTCCCACTTTTCAATGATTCACGAGAGCTAGACATTCCTTATAAGAAGGTCCTTTCGGATATCTACTCCTACAATTAGGATACGCGATTTCTGGACTAGCAACATGGATCCTACGCATGCTTCAGTATCATACCCAATCACTACCGTATGATCGCCCCATGGCTAAGGGAAACCTCAATAGTGTCAAAGTATGACAATCCATACCGTGATGCCAAGAAGACTCCGGTCCCAGGATAATTACACAACCGCCACATAGTGCGACACTTAATAAAGTAAGTGGGTCAGTCTAACATACGCATTCTCTAATACACGTCCACGTACAGTCCAAGTGTCTCTACACTTTGATAGACGAGATATATCCCTATTTTTAAAAGATAGAAAACATCTAATACGTGCTAGTCTAATCATACTATTAATGTCCATTTTACTAGTACATGCGACTAGAGACATTTAAGTATCAAACCTTTTAAAGTGAGTCGAGATCTCATCAACCATAATCACTATCAAGGTTTTACTTTCACAGTTTGACACTAAGGACGTTATTATATATACAATATCATAATTGGTCCGTTAAACGAACAAATATATAATAACAGAAAAGCCATTTAATATATGTACAAACATAAAGAAATAGTAGAAATAATCCGACCTGGTTGGATCCGGTCCAAACCAATTAGGTTTAGGACACTATTTCAACAATCTTCCACTTGGCCTAAAGCCAATCACTCATACACACAAGACCAAGTTGAAACACAAGAATATCATGCAATACTCGTAACCAACCCAAAGCGTAGACGGATCACTATCCGTGGGGACTTGGACTATCCTTATATCATGCTCCAAATGACCAAGTCAAAAAGAACCGCATCAACACACACATGAATCTCTGACGAGATCTTGGTCCTTGCTTCAAGTAATGAATCCACCACTATATCAGCTATAGAGTAAAGGCGGAAGAACCATACAAGGTTCAAGAATGAACCTCTTAGATCCATGTACTGCTCCCACTGCGCCTCTAAGGAAATACTGTGTTTTAGCTCAGTTGTAGAATTTACAGTGATCACTTGCTGAAAACATTTCCAGCTCACTGTATCACTTAATTAAAGTGATTACAAACCCAGATTGTAGCTCCCACTATCTTCATAAGATTCAGGGAATATATCTGTATATCTATGTTTATTCGACTCCAAGTTTCAATAAACTAAGAGCCCATACTTAACACTTTTAAGGGTATTCTCAACATTTACCAAAATCTCTTTCATACTTACTCATGACTCTTCATGGAATATGACCATCCAACACAACTCTTATGATGGATCCTATTGCAGTAGCAAAGGGAACCCTCTATAAGTATCATTTTTCACCTTATCTTTTAGGACTGACGTCCTGGCATAGATACACCCCGAGAACACTTGCTAAAAGTGTCTCTCGGCGTGGTCTATGCAAAAATCCTTTAGCATCTCATCTATGCAGGTGAACTGTGATAACCACGCAGTATCTAAATCTATCACTATAGATTCTTATTTCCAAAATAAGAACTGGCATTCCAAGAACTTTCGTAAAGTCCTTGAACTACCAAACATTAATTGACTATGACATGGGGTGACAACTCTTGAGAAGGATATGCAACACCTTGCTAAAAAACTATGACACTCTCACTAACCTTTCTGCACATTAGGCATATCTTTCTTCTTGATGGAATCAAACTCTTTTGATCTATCAAAGCAAATAACTTATTTAGAGAGACTTGTTTGAGTCCATAAATGGATCTCGTAAGCTTACACATCACGTTATCATCTACAAACATCAAGCCTTTGGCCCAACAGTTTCAACACTATCATATAGCCATGATACGTAACTACAACAAGCACTATCTGAATAGATTTAACCATAGCCGGTAGCATAAATGTAATTACAAGGTTTACACCTCGAAGCCCTTTTGCCATCAACTGAGCCTAACATGTAATCGTATTACCACCCATGTTAGTCTTCTTAAAGACCTGCCACACCTTTTAGAGACATTCCCTTCAAGTAAGTCAGACTGGGTTCATAACCCGGTTGTCACACATGGAATCTACTTCAGACATAAAGACTTACCACACCAAGCCATATCTCTTAATCATGCCTTTCAAGCATTCCTGCATAAGCCGCGAGATCTTCATTCTTCAAGATGAACATACTAGTAACCCTTTCAGGCGTGTGGTCATCTGCAGACTCATAGAGTACTTGTGTGCACTGAGCAATGTCTTACACCACATCTCTATGCGGCTCCTGCTCATATTCCAATGGTTGAATATCTCTTTGTGGTTCTCAAACTCTTTTGAGATCTCAATTTACTCCCACTGTTTCTTTTGGAAGAAACACTTCCTTTAGAACACAACATGTTTGGAGACAAACACTTTTGCTCCACGGGTAAGCAAATAATATATAGCGTACTTGCTAAGACATTCCACAAAGTTGCACATGTCATACTAGGCTCTAAGCCTTTTAGACACAGCCTGCTTGCTAGAAGAATGACAACCCTAAATCATCGATTAAGATGGATTTGATGTCATCGTCTTCCATATCTGATATGGAATTCATTGAACCTTATTTTCGGAACTCGGTTAAGTATATGTTTCGTATAAGGGTACTATCCTGAAACAGGTAAGGGATACTTTGCATGGCTTACGTCACACCTTTATCGCATAAAGTGTTGTTTCCATTTTAGAAACACAATCTAATTGCGTACCCTAAAATGGTATCCTTCAAGGGAGAATCTGATTCTTTCAGACAACTTCTGAAACACCTTTTAGGGATTAATTGCTTCAATCGAATTGAAGGTTAATTCCTAAGTTGTTTATCAATCTCACATTCGTACTAGCTCGAACTATTCCAGCTTTCTGACTTTCATACTTTACTAAGTACATTCGACTATTTCTCAAATTAGTCAAAGTGAGTAATAAACAATAATTTATGGTATTCATTGTCATAAGCCAACAAACATCAATATGTTTAGGCTTTAGTCAATTTACCTTTTTCATAAGAGGGTATTTTAGTCATCTTTAGATAAGATACGTATCACCCATATGATTCATAATCCCATGGCTCAGACATCATCAAAATGACATTTGTTCATACGTTTCTCTTCAATAGAGACTCTGTCTAGAACAACCACAAACTATTAAGGATAACAACCATACAAATACTTAGTTGAGATTACATCACCTATATCAACTATATAGTAACACCAATCTGACATGTTAGATTCAGTGACCATTCAACTTTATCGGAATAACGTTTATTCCTTAGAATTGAATTTGTCCATTAAATTCTAACATTTAACTGAAAACATGTTCTTAATAAGAACCGGAATACGATATCATTTATTCAGTTCCTTTATCAGTCTACCAGATTCATAATACTATAAAGGAAATGTTGCAACGTTTGCTTCACCTTCCATATCTTAGTGTATTCCGTATTTAATTTTTCTAATTCAATCATACTCGTTAGATATCATATATCTGAGAGTTGACTTGAGCTTAGACAGATTTATCTCAACTTACTTGCTTAGGATAGAGACTTCGATAAGTTCTCTTACTTAAGCACATGCCCTAACTTTCATTTTAATCCTTTAAGCACTTGTAAATATTTCTTAGTTTTTCTCTTCATAAGACTTAAGAAAATCACAAGAGCTATGTCAGCAAATTTCTTTCACAAAGAAATCCAAAATTTATTAGATAGTATATTTAACCTTTTGAATCATATTCAAAACATGAACTATTTAACTAACCTTCAAGCAATGATTAAGTCGATATTTAAATCTTACAATTTTGAAAACAACCTTTCCAAAATTCGTCGCGGTCATTCACCTCCAACACATCTAATGTTTGAATTAATTATCATCGTATGACAGAATGACACATTGGACATCATCGTATCCAATATATGATTAATTCGTTGAAACTAATATGATGAGCTTCCGTTTTGCTTAATAATTAAAGTCTTAGAGCACTACATCAAATATGTAGTCTCTTTGTCTCTAACTACTATAACGAAGTTTCTCGTGTCATTGCTTAATTTAAAAGGACTAAAATTACTTAACCCTATTTGAGAACCTTTCTCAAAAGGTAACGGTCATTTAATTAATCGAGAATAAAAACATAGAAATAAAAGCTTGATAAAAACTACAACAAAAATAAAGATAAAAGAGCTGTTGTTTATACATGCAAAATCAAAAATAGTCTTTTGGTTTATGATTTTGCTCACACTAGTCAACTACTCCCAATTGACTTTCAAGAATTTTTCCAAAATTCTTTAGTGGATGGAATCCAATCTAGTTGACTCGATCCCCGACGTGGGCCGATCGACCGGTCGCATCTCATGCGGCTTCCATTGGTTGACTAGTCAACTTTTTTACAACTCACATCTCTATGTGATAGCCAACCCATTGTCTCTAAAATCAGACGGTCTTGACGTCGGGCAATCATCGCAAGATTCTTAGTCGAGTCGCAACTCAAATATTCATGAGATCTCATAATGATCATATCTCGATAATAACGATATACCCGAGGTAGGTCAACTCCCGACGTGGGTCGGTCAGTTGGATCCGAACAAGGGCTCTTCACCGTCATTATAATAATGGGAGACAAAATATGACTCGATTTTTGTCGTGGGAGTAATTTTAAATTAATTCACTTAATTAATTTCAATTAATTATGGTCTCGTCAAATATATCTGTAACACCCCACCCTCGGATGGGCCCTTATCCGGGGTGAGTCATTACTTTCCTGTTTCTCAGAGGTGCAATGCAACAAATTTAATAAAATCTTTCCACCTGTTATTTAATTATTCAAAACACCAACTACAATCCTCTAGGGTCACTTTTGTTCTAGAAAAGAAAATAAGTTTAAGAGTATTTGTTTTAAAAAAAAACGACAATAATAAATCTAAACACGCATCGCATGATGCATTTATTTCAACTAATGCATAAGTTTGAGTGCAAACATGATAGACGCCGAATTGAGATGTTGTCTTAGTATTGCTGAGGAAGAATCACTCCCGCAGGTGATAGACACACGAGTCTAGGAACTCTACCAGCTAAACTGATCTACCTAAAATGTGTTAAAATAAGGGGTGAGCTTAACAAGCTCAGTGAGTACTGACGATTACAAACTACCTCAATGATATTACCAGCATATAAACAAACCAACAAAGTCATATATCAACCTACTTAGTAATATAGCAGCCAACAAGACACAAACACAATACACAATTTGTATCTATATAAAGAGCAACAATAAGCACTGTAATCAAATATCACATACAAACACTCCACTGTCCTTATCCAACCGAAATCAAGTCGCCATCTCAACATAGGGTCCCACCTGGACCAAATGTGATTATGAAATAATATCACTGTTAGGTTTTATGCCCGAAAGACAATTTGTAATTGTTTTATTTAAATAAATGACAAAATTTATTTCATCTTATTTATTCGCATTTATTGCCAATATTAATACACTACAGAAAACCCTAAGTATATTAATTATGTAATCGCATAACTCAGTGTATGGCTATACACAAGAGGATGGAGTTAGTGAGATGTACTTAAAATTAACTTGGCCCGTAGCGTTTATTAATCTGAGTATGGGTCTCATGATTAATTTGCTATTAATGCGCCCAGAACACTTTAGGTGTGACAGTCTTATCCGGACTGTCGGTAATAGGGTACCTAATGGGGCATTTATATATGATGATAATGATATAGGGCTGGACCGATTTGATTTGAGTTCTCGATATAATTCCGTAATCGAGAAGTCTTATCGAACCACAAGATGATCATATATGGATTAATCTCAATTCTGAGGTGATCACAGACAACTGCTTAGACTAGGGTATGGTTTGATGTGTTAGTAAGGATCACTTCTTAGTATGTGGTCCAACACTTCTCGTTGGCTCTATTTTAGGACGAGTGAGTAGTCTGTGCTATCACAGATATGGAATCCATTCATTCCCTCGGGAAGTAGACAAACAGTTCCCTTGTTTGTTAACCCTAGAAACTGATCGATAGGCCCGGTTCATATTATATTAGTTATGAACTAATTGATCACTAGGGGGTTAATGGTAAATAAGAATAATATGTTTCGAGAAAGGTTTACGGAGATATCCCGAATCGAAATGAACAGTCTATGGAGGATTTATCCGTATGTAATGATTATATCAGTGGACGCTTATCAACTCATAGTTGAGTGTAAGTTTATATCTATATTCAGCAGAGTTCAGTTTCGGGTTTATGGTGGTGTAATCCCGGAATTAATAGATTGAACATAATTGTTCGGTCTGACGAATAATTTTATTTAATTTATTGTAGCTACTGAATATGGGTCCATGATCCCCGACGTGGCTCCTAATATAGCATATATGTTTTCTCGTCGTTTCACCTCAATTATAATTAAATAGTTGGATTATATTGGGCTATTTAATTGATATGTGGATTAATTGTTTAGTTGGACTCGACAATTAAATACATGGAAAAGAAATTTTTCGTGGACTCGGCCCAGTGTGTCAAAAAATGCGTATGGACCTTTATTTAATTAGGGTGGGGCGCATATTATTATTAAATGATTATTAAGGAATTAGTTTTCTTGGAGAATTATTTAATGTGTGATTTATCTTTTATTTGTTAATTGATAATTCATGGAATATTAGATAATAATATTATTTATCCTAATTTGTTTGGGATAATATTTTATTTATCTTTTATTTAGAATAAGGATTAATCTAATAATTATCTTTTAATTATTAAATCCTTGGAGGACAATGATTACTCTCATATATAAAGAGAGTTCTCTCAAGCCTTATGACACACATAATTTCGCATTATTGGGAGTATTATAGCTTAGAGATTTTGGCTATAATACTAGGGTTTTGAGTTTTAGAAAAACTTCGGGTTTTTCTAAGGTAGCATATCGAGGAGGTCCGACGGCGTGAAACACCATTCATTTGGTGTTTCTTGGAGATACACGTCGGAAGACGGTGGCATCTCATTGGATGGATTAGCTTGGATTGAAGATTGTTCTTGACATTTATACACCATAAACCGGTAAGCAATCTAAACCCCCTCGTAGGTTTAGATCTATTTTTATGTATTTTGGTGGACTAGATCTAGATCTTATACTTTCCGCTGCGTAATCGAGTGGATCTATGATCCATCCGGCGATATTACATCCTACAAGTGGTATCAGAGCCTTTGATCTATCAATCAAAGTATGTAAATTTTAGATCTAGAAGTGGAATAAGCATGTTAGATTTTTTTTTTTCCCGTTTTTATGAATCGAAAGTATCATGTATGTATGCCTTTGTGATTGTTGTGGTTGAAGAGATGGATTGGGGTTGGTATTGTTTACCCATAGATCTATTTTGTAGCTCTTTTGATTAGTATCAATTGAGTATAGGATTTGTATTTATTTTTTCACGCAATCGAAAATTATGTAAAAAATAGCATCTTTGTCGACTTTTATATTCCGGGCTCGAAAATATGAAGATCTTGGTGAAAAGATGAAGATCAAGGCGAAACCCAAGGTATGCACGAGGAGAAACGGTTAAAAACCTGTTTTTTTAAAAAATTCTGCGCTACAGGAGTTTCTGCGACGCTGAAAAGCGTCGCTGTAAGTCTGTTTTTTTTATAAAACTTGCATGCGGCTAGGGTTTAATTAAAAGGCGGCTGTATGTAATTTTTTAATACCTGATTTTTTTTATAAACATCTGCCGTAATGGCAGAAAATAAACAAAAAAAAAAATAAAATTCTGGAATTTTTTTTTTCAGCCGCATATCATCAAACAAATAAAAAAAAGGGTTTTAATTATAATAAATTGGATTTATTTAATTTAAAAGCCTTTCTCCTCTCGGGTGTTCGTGATTCGTGATCCGGCGGTTCGAGCTCAAGATTCGAAGTTTAAGACTCGAAGATTAGATTAAGTTTTTACTTTTCCTTAGAAAATAGGTTAGTCGGGGGTACCAACGATCTATCTCGGTATTTATTTTTGCATTATTTTTTTCGTGTATGATCGAAAATTGTATGATATAACCGGAAAATTGCCATGACATGCATCATATCATGATTCCACTCCAATGCATACATGTAGCTAGTTTATTTCGAATAAATTAGGCATGTATAACTCGTATAATTAGTTTAAAGGCTTATTTAATTAATATGTGGTAGTTAATAAATAAGTAACTAATTATAAAACCGAGGAACCGGATTTTATCAATCGTTACGATTTTAGTGATGGATTCTCGGTGAATCCCACTTAGATAAATCGTTGAGTTTTCGGTGAACCCACCTTAAACAGAAACGAGATTACGCTTTGGTTGACAATTAAGAAATCGGAAAATCTTAGTACATGGGTTCGGAAATGGTCTAACCATGGTTGGGCGAGTTCAACCGAGCTTCGGCTCAATCGACTCCCCTTCACGTGTGATGTACGTTACAGTAGTTCGACAAGACTTAGCAGAGCCGATAAGCCTTCGGGCTAAACGGGACTTCTCTTGCCAGACTGGCCTGAACTGTAACATATGTTCCAACGAATAAGACGGCGTAGGCTTGCCTACATAACCGACCCTGTTCGGAGTACTTTGATTTATTGTTTCTTATTGTCAAGGCCGAAACCGTAATTAGTAAACCCACCATTTTTTCAAATTATTGAGTGGGAGCGGGGAAGGCGACAGTCAACCCCACGGCCTCTACCATAGATGCAAGCACATGAGAGAATGGTGACACCTCGTGCCGCTTTGATTTTGGCCCCCTTCGGATGGTGTTCACCGCTATCAAAATTCAAGGCTTGGTCTCCGAAAGGATAGGATATCGGGTACTCGCTGGGTCACTGACTTGCCCCTCGTAGGCATACTCGGGGCGTACTCTGAGATCTGATATAGTTGGTCACACTCTTTTTATGGATATTTTCGAAATATCTAGGCTAGAAAAAGGAAGGTAGTCAATGATTAAGGTCCGGGATGTCTGATTCCCGTGAGATGTTCGATTCTCGAAGCTCAATCATTGAGAGAGACTGTCTCAGTTTAACCGTCATAGTGCTGATATCGACCCTCTCGGACAGTACAATGTGAGGTTAAATCATTGGAATGGTAGGATGGACTTTATATAAGTTTATTATTCCTAAAATACAAATTATAGTAGTGTATATTTGATTAAATTTCTGTCATTTTATTTACAGCAACATGTCTTCGCAAATTCAAAGTTTACTGAACGATAAGATAAATGGCGACAATTTTACTAAGTGGAAAAGTAACGTAACCGTGGTGCTCATATTTGAGAATGCGCAATTTGTTTTGACTGAGGAGTGCCCTGTGATTCCCCCTCATAATCCGCCTAAACGCATTTGCGATCAACATAAAAAATGGACAGAGGCGAATAATAAGGCAAGAGGCATCTTTTTAGCCTCAGTGTCGGAGGTCATTCGGAGCAATATTGAGGGTTTTAATACTGCACATGAAATTATGCAGCATTTGACCACCATGTTTGGCAAACCGTCTGATCAAGCAAGACACGAGGCCGTGAGGAAGGCTGTCAATGCCAAGATGAGGCGGGGTCAGTCGGTTACTGGTCATGTGATGAACATGATTAGTTACTTTACTGAAGCAGAAACTCATGGTGCGACTATAGAGGATGCTACCCAAGTGTCCGTGATTCTCGAATCATTGACACTTGATTTCCTAACGTTCAGGACTAACTACGTTATGACTAAGACTCGTCTTTCCATGACGGAGTTGATCAACGAACTTCAAGTCTTCGAGGGTCTTTCTACGAAAGATAAATCCCAAGAGCAGGAAAAGAAGGCTGAGTCCAATATGGTCGTAGCCAAGGCGTCTAAGTCTAACCAGCATGGTAAGCCAAAGAATAAGAAACAAACTACGCCAGCGCCTAAACCTATGAAGAAAAAGGCTAAGCGAGTGCACCATCCAAGCCCAAGGGCAAGTGTTTTTACTGCAAAGAGATAGGGCACTGGCGTCGTCATTGCCCCGTATATCTCAAAGATGTAATGGATGGGAAGGTTATGGCTAGCTATGGGAAAGATAAGAAAGGTAATCCTGAATTACTTGTCTTGAAATCTTTTAATGTAGCTAAAGATGTATCAATTTGGATACTGGATACTGGAGCTACTAACCATGTATGTTCTTCTTTGTAGATCCTTAGTTCGTTTCAGGAGCTAGAGGAAGGATCTCAAGTTATGAGAGTCGGCACCGGGGCATTAGTTTCAGCGAAAGCAGTGAGAGCTGTTGAGTTACATTTTGGAAATAAAACTTTGAAGTTAGACAATGTTTATTTTATTCCGAATTTTAGGAGAAATTTAATTTCGTATTCTGCTTTGAAAGACCAGTTGTACTCTGATGAGTTTACTATTTCAAATAATGGTTTTACTTTGTGTACCACTGTATTAGAAAATGAATTAAATTTCCTTATACCAACGCACGCTCCCCTGCTAAATACTGAAATGTTTAAAGTAGCACATCAAAAATCTGCTAAAAGGCAGAAAATTTCTCATAAAGAAGATTGTACATATCTTTGGCACCTTAGGCTAGGTCACATTTCCTTGGAAAGAATCAAACGACTGGCTAAGGGTGATTCCTTAAAAGAGTTATCTGTTGACTCGTTGCCGATCTGTTAATCTTGCTTGGAGGAAAAAATGACTAAGCGTCCCTTCTCGTCAAAAGGGAATAGGGCCAAAGAACCTTTGGAGTTAGTACATTCAGACCTTTGTGGTCCGATGAATGTGCAAGCTAGAGGCGGATTCGAGTATTTTGTTACTTTCATCGACGACTACTCGAGGTTCGGATATGTTTATCTGCTACATCAAAAATCCGAGACTTTTGGCAAGTTTAAGGAATTTCAAGCAGAAGCCGAAAGGTAGTTAGGCAATTCTTTGAAATGCCTTCGCTCTGATCGCGGAGGAGAGTGCTTAGATACTGAGTTCACTGACTACCTACTTGAACATGGGATCTGTTCCCAACGTTCTGCGCCTAGACACCTCAGTAAAATGGAGTTGCTGAAAGGAGAAATAGAACATTGATTGACATGGTCAGATCAATGATAAGCTACGCCTCGCTACCGATATCCTTTTGGGGGTATGCTCTTAAAGCAGCGGTATACATACTGAATTTAGTACCGTCAAAGTCTGTCACAAAGACACCTTATGAAATGTGGAGGGGACGGGCGGAAGGCCTAAATCACTTCCGCATTTTGGGATGTCCTGCACATGTGCTGGTAGACAAGACTAGTAAACTATAAAAGCATACGAAAGTATGTCTGTTTGCTGGTTACCCCAAGGGAACACGTGGTCTGTTTTACGATCCGGAAGATAACAAGGTGATAGTTTCTACTAACGCCATGTTTTTAGAGGATCAGTATATGACAGACTTCAAGCCTCAAAGTAAAGTCGTACTTGAGGAGTTACTTTCTGACGAGGTCAGACCACAAGTGCCACCTAGTGTCACAATAGACAACACTACGAATGCAACAGTCACCCATAATCCTAATCCACCCAGACGTACTAAGAGAGTTGTTCGGCCACCAAATCGGTATGGACAATCAGAAGCGAACGTAGCCGTCTCTGATGGTGTGGAAGATGATCCAGTGTCTTTTCGCAAGGCCATGGATGATTGTGACAAGGATCAATGGGTTGACGCGATGAATCAAGAGATAGAGTCCATGTATTCTAACTCTGTCTGGAAACTTGTAGATTGCCCCGAATGAGTAAAACCCATAGGGAGCAAGTGGCTCTGCAAGAGGAAGCGAGGAGTTGATGGTAAGGTGCAAACCTTTAAAGCACGGCTTGTAGCTAAGGGCTACACCCAGAGAGAGGGACTACGAAAAGACCTTCTCCCCTATGGCCATGCTTAAATCCATCCGGATCCTCCTTTTTATTTCTGCTTGCTTAGATTATGAAATCTGGCAAATGGATGTCAAGACAGCGTTTCTTAACGGCTTTCTCGACGAGGAAATATATATGCCACAACCAGAAGGATACATCGAAGAAGGCCAATAGCACAAAGTGTGCAAGTTGCTGAGATTGATTTATGGGTTGAAGCAAGCATCTCGGTCTTGGAATCATAGATTTGATGACACCATTAAGTCATATGATTTCGAACAAAATCCTGACGAACCTTGTGTATACAAGAAAGTCATTAAGGATAAAGTTGCGTTTCTAGTGTTGTACGTAGATGACATTCTCCTAATCGGGAACAATAAGGGTATGTTGTTGGACGTTAAAATTTGGTTGGCCAGCCAATTCCAAATGAAAGATTTGGGAGAGGCAAATTATGTTCTCGGGATCCAATTAATACGGGATAGTAAGAACAAGATGTTAGCTCTTTCACAAGCCACTTACATTGATAAAGTGATGGCTAGATATAGCATGATGGACGCAAAAAGGGGTTACCTACCAACTCGTCACGGCGTCCATCTCTCTAAGACTCAGAGTCCTCAGACTCCTGAGGAAACAAAGGCTATGGAAAGAGTGCCTTATGGTTCGGCTGTAGGTATTCTAATGCACGCTATGCTGTGCACTAGACCTGACATCTGTTATGGCATTGGACTCGTCAGTCGTTATCAGTCGAATCCAGGAAATGAGCATTGGATTGCAGTAAAGAACCTCTTAAAGTACTTGAAGAGGACTAGGAATTATATGCTGGTATATTCGGGTGCAAACCTGGATGTACAGGGGTACACTGACTCTGACTTCCAGTTAGATCGAGATGATTTCAAATCTACCTCAGGCTCAGTGTTTACCATTGGTGGCGGTGCAGTCAATTGGAGAAGCGTCAAGCAATCCAGCACGGCTGATTCTACTATGGAAGCTGAATACATAGCGGCCTCCGAGGCAGCTAAGGAAGCAGTTTGGCTCAAAAAGTTCCTGAGTGGTTTAGGGGTCTCTCCAAATCACAACGATCCGATCACTCTCTATTGTGACAACAATGAGGCAGTATCAAATTCGAAGGAACCCCGTAGTCACCGCAAGTCGAAGCATATCGAGCGAAAGTACCATTTAATCAGAGAGATTGTCCAACGAGGAGACATTTCCGTCAAGAAAATCGCCTCTGTTGACAACCCCGCTGATCCTTTCACCAAGACATTGCCGTTAGAAGTATTCAACCGGCACTTGGAGACTATGGGTATTAGGAACATGACTTATTTGCTTTAGAGCAAGTGGCAGTTGTATTGCTGTAATATAGATATAGGATGTGATCTAAAACAATTAATCCACTTGCCTTTCGTGCAAGTGGGAGATTGTTAGGTTTTATGCCCGAAAGACAATTTGTAATTGTTTTATTTAAATAAATGACAGAATTTATTTCATCTTATTTATTCGCATTTATTGCCAATAATAATACACTACAAAAAACCCTAAGTATATTGATTATGTAATCACATATCTCAGTGTATGGCTATACACAAGAGGATTGAGTTAGTGAGATGTACTTAAAATTAACTTGGTCCATAGCGTTTATTAATCTGAGTATGGGTCTCATGATTAATTTGCTATTAATGCGCCCAGAACACTTTAGGTGTGACAGTCTTATCCGGACTGTCGGTAATAGGGTACCTAATGGGGCATTTATATATGATGATAATCATATAGGGCTGGACCGATTTGATTTGAGTTCTCGATATAATTCCGTAATCGAGAAGTCTTATCGAATCACAAGATGATCATATATGGATTAATCTCAATCCTGAGGTGATCACAGACAACTGCTTAGACTAGGGTAGGGTTTGATGTGTTAGTAAGGGTCACTTCTTAGTATGTGGTCCAACACTTTTCGTTGGCTCTATTCTAGGATGAGTGAGTACTCTGTGCTATCACAGATATGAAATCCATTCCTTCCCTCGGGAAGTAGACAGACAGTTCCCTTGTTTGTTAACCCTAGAAACTAATCGATGGACCCAGCTCATATTATATTAGTTATGAACTAATTGATCACTAGGGGGTTAATGGTAAATAAGGATAATATGTTTCGAGAAGGTGTTGGTCCCTTGGAAAGGCTAACACAAGTTTAGAGGGGGGGTGAATAAACTTGTCACCAAAAACTGAGTTTAAGACAAATTATGTTTCAGATAAAACTTGTGTGGATTTGAGCTGACTAAGCTGAGATTAAATCAAACTGACATAAGCTGGAACTGAGTCAACCGGCAGCGGATATAATTTTAGCCTTTAAAGTGATCTTGTTATTCTGTTATGAAAACTGAGTGTTGTGAATTCTGGTGAATGTCAGTTGTGACTGTGAAATGTATAACAATCAAATATCACAATGCTGAAAGTAAATGCTAAATAAGTAAATGCGTAAAGTAAATGAGGCGGATGTTATAGAGGTTCCAGGTGGTGTAATCCTGTACGTCCTCTCTTCCCCTGTGGTGCGGAGGAAAATTCCACTAGAACTTCTTGAGGTGAACTGTTACAAAAAGTCATAAACAATAGTCCTTGGCTAATCCTTAGCTTCACTATCTAAACAATTGTAGAACATGTAGAATTGCTGCTCTCCAAGTACTTGAACCACTGGTCCTTAGAGGGTAGGATTGCCTCTTCACCAGCTACCACCACAAACACAGTCTACCCGACTGCCTGTCACAACTGTCCTTGACAAAACCTTCCCGGTTTGCTTCACAGTCTAAACCTTTGAAATAAAATCAAAGTTGGGCTGAGAATCAATAAATTGATTCTTGTTTGTGGTTCTTCAAAGTGTTGAATCCTTGATAAAATTCTTTGTAGCTTTGAACACTTGAAGAAATACTAGATGTGATCTTGTTGTAGTTCAGTGATGATAACAATTCAAATAGAGTGCACAAATTGCTTATTAAATCTTGTATATGCTCTTGTTCTCTCTTTTGTTGTTGGTGCAAAGTCTTCTATTTATAGTATGAAGTCCAACGTTCATCTGGCTTTGATTTGAATTGTATATCTTGCAACGGTTATATTTTCTGACCGTTCCTGCTGTGTCAGTGACTCATCCAATGAAATTTCTTTCTTTACAACGTTCGATTGTACTTTCAGTTTGTTGGATGGCTGACTTATAAAACTGAGTTTCCTTGTCAGTTTTTCACTTATCAGTTTGCTAACTGTCTTGGAGCATTAACTGAGATTTTATTCTTCTTCAAATATCAGTACTCCAGTTTTCATCTGATTACAATTGACTTAATCAGAGTACACCATGATACATTTATCATTCATTGACCTTATGATTCTTAGGTCTTTATACAAGATCTATAAAGTCAGTTCAGGTCACCACAATCTTGCCTGAAGTCCAACTCTACAGTCTCGACTTTTAATCTTCATAACTGAGTTTGAGCCCTCAGTTCTTCATTCTTCAATAACTGAGTCTGTGTCCCTCAGTTCTTCCATCTTCTAGATAAGCCAACTGAGTCTGTAACTCTCAGCGAACTTACCTTCTTCAGTAGGTGTATCTGAGTCAGTTTGTTTGTCTTGATGAATTCCAGTTTTCTAATTGATTCCCAGTTTTCAGTTTTACGACGCACTAATAATTACAGTGCTTGTCTGATGTAACTTATACAAAAATCAGACTCTAATAAAACTTATACATTCATTTCTAGACATCTTTTAGCTTTTCACTATAACAGCTGGCTTCAGCACTTCATCAAATGGAGTTAATACAATATTATAATAAATAAGATGAATTATCATCAAAACATAAATTTTATTTCCAACAATTTCCCCCTTTTTGATGATGCCAAAACTCTCCCTAAAAGAAAAGCTTAAAGATCAATACAATAATAAAGACTGTAAAACTGGAAACTGGTTTTCAATAGAATGAGCAAAAACTGGATATAAGCATTTTGTTCAAATGTCTATGATTAAAGACTGAGCTTCTTCTTAGCTTTTTGCATAGCTAAATCATATCTTTTTGTCTTGTCATACAGACGAAAATCTTCTTCAAGTTTGGAGTCTTCCTTTGAAAAGGTCTTGTTGTAGTCAACTTGACTACTTTCTTTCCATCTTCTCCATTGAATTAGCTTGGGTAAGCTTGAGTCTTCCAGATAGTATTTTTCAAATTCTGTTATGTCGGCTTTCATTTGTTCAACCTTGTCTTTGATCTTCAGTTTGTCTTCAATCCTTCGATTCTTCTTATGTTGTGCAATTTTTTGCTTTGAGTAAATATCAGACAAAAAGTAGTTCAAGGATTCTTCGAATGTTCTATCCTTGTACTTGGCTTTGATAGGATTGTAGTCTTTGACAAACTGTGTCCACAGATCCTTGGTAAGAGTAACTCTTCTATCTCCAGGTTGATTGTATTTTGCAATGAGTTGATCTTCAGTTAACTCTTTCTTCAAAAACTTAGGATCTGATCTGTATCTTTGTAATTCTTCTTCAAGTTTTTTCATTTCTTTGAGTAATTTCAGCTTTTCTTCTTCACTTCCCCCCTTTTTGGCATCATATAACTGATCTACCAGGGCATGGGTTTCCTTTTGATCTTCTGAAATTTGTCGTTGAGAGTCAAGTACTTCCTTGAGTTGAGTTTCTAACCCGTAGATATGCTGATTAATATGCCAATGAGCTTGAGCATGAGTTTCTCTATCTACAGCGGTTGAATCTTCAATTTGTTGTTTGAGTAAAGCAATTTCCGAGGCAGAACTTGAACTTGCTTTGTGAATCATCTCTAGTCTTGCATGAACCGAAACATCAGTTCTAGTTCTATAATTAAGATATTCAGAGATGTTTGATAAGAGACCATTCTGTGTATCTCTTAGATTGAGTACAATTTTCAAGTTGTCATGAACTTTGGCCAATTCTTCCTTAGATAGGAAATCAGAGGGATCATATGTAGCTTCCACTTGATCCTTGTCCTGAGTGTCTATAACCATCAGTTGTCTGATTTCATCACCTGCTTGCTGATTTATATTTGTCTGGTTTTCAACAGACAATGCTTGTTGCTGTGGTACAGTTTGCGTTACTGGATGTTGTGATTGAGTGATTGCTTGCAAAACTGTAGTATCATCAGCTTCTTTTCTTGGCCTATCATGATCGTCATCATCCTTTTTCTGTGAACTGTCTTTAGACAATGTGCCTGACTCTCTTCTTTTTGCTAACTCAGTAAACCTTTTGAAACAATTGTCCAGAAATTCCTTAATAGGAAACAGAGAGTAAAGATCTCTTACTTCCAATTTCTCCAAGAGTGATTTTTCTTCAATCTGTAAATTTGCATCACGATAGTCTTCTGGTTGAAGTTTCATTTTCATCAGCTTTATGATTTTGTCAGCTTCAAAGACTGGTGCCAATTGTTGAACTGACTGCTGTTGTGTTTGAGAAGTGAGTTTAGCAATGACATTCTCTTGAGTATCTTCAGTTGTCAATTGTTGTTCCCCCTCAGTAGGTGCTATCTCACTTGAGATTTCAGGGTACAAGCATCTTACAACTGATCTTTCTTCTGTGGATACTGATTTTCGCTTGCTCCCTCTGTATTCAGTTTGCTGCTGAGACACAGTTGACCGATTTCCTTCCTGTTGGAAAGTTGTTTCTGTGATTTCCTTTGATGTCACAGTTTCCCTTGCTTCCTTTCCTTCCTTGATTCTTTCCAAATAAAACTGAATGATTCCACTAAGATTTTTCTTTAGTCGAAATCGCCATCAGTTACTTGTCCTTCAGCTTGAGCTTTTGCTAAACTTTCTAATTCAGCAATATGTTGCTTTTTGAATTGATCGAAAACATAACCTGCCCAATTGAATTCAATGTTCTCCCAGATTATGTTCATAAGCAAAATATTTTCTTCCGAAAGTATACTAATCTCTTTGGATTTTCCAATGACGTGTTTGCTGAGCCATCTGCTGAGGTGTCCAAATTCTGGCTTGATTTTGTCGACATGAACTCCAGGTACGATTGGTTCTGTAGACGAAGTCATTATTCTGAGAAAAGCTTCTTTGTCCAATGGTAGGGTTGCTAACTCTGTTGAAGTTGCTGCTGTATTTGCGAACCCAAAGAGTGATCTCATGACTCTTTCATTGAGTACAATGCGATCTCCATGAACTACAGTAGTCAAGGAGTCCCTGACCAATCGCATGTTTTGCCAAAACTGCAAAATTCCTTCCACATCTCGTTTTGCTTTGAAGCGAATTTCGAGAAGGTTGTTCAACCCTGGTTGCTTTTCAATTTTGTCTCGTATACAACTGGCTAACAGAGTGTTTTGACACATAGCTTCATACATTTCGAGTGTTAGTTCATCCAGCTCTGTGATTAAACGACTATCTTTTGAATCAATTCCGGGTTCCATGCTTGAGTGTGAACACAGAGAAATTTGATTTTGAAGGGTAGTTTTGAAAAGAGTTTGTTTTTCCTAAAAAAAAATAGTGTGAAAAGATATTGAATAAATAGGTGGGATATTCTGGCGGTTGAATGGTACAACTTTTCAAATTCCATGATGGTTTTGATAACCGATACATGTACTGCTTCTGACAATCGTGGGGTGTACACACGAAGTTCTGACAAAAAGAACTGTGCCAATTTAATGCGATATAACCCTAGTTGATTCTATCTTATCAACTTTTGACCAAATATAAAAACTGATGCTGAGGTCAGTTTTAAATATAATTCAGTTCTTATCAAACTTTTCAGTTTTGCCAATATCTTCCAATTTGTCAGTTTGAGATTGTTGATGTCAATGACTAGTCTGTTAAGTGAGCGCACCCAGCATAACAAAGATTAATCCCCTTGACGAATCTCTGGCTTAACTGACTTTGATTATTCCCAACTCAGTTCTTAGTTTTGCAAATCTCTCTTTATCCAATGGCTTAGTGAAGATGTCTGCCAACTGATCTTCAGTAGGTACATAAAGAACTGTTATATCCTTCTTCTCTGCATGATCTCTTATAAAGTGGTGACGTACATCAATGTGCTTTGTTCTTGAATGTAAAACTGGATTATCAGTAATTGCAATTGCACTTGTGTTATCACACATTATGGGAATTGTTCCTTCTTCTATCCCATAGTCTCTTAATTGCTGTCTGATCCATAAAACTTGAGCACAACAACTTCCAGCTGCTATATATTCAGCTTCTGCTGTTGAAGTTGAAATTGAGTTTTGCTTCTTGCTAAACCATGACACAAGTCTATTTCCTAATAACTGACATGTGCCTGATGTGCTTTTCCTGTCCACTTTGCATCCAGCATAATCTGAATCTGAGTAAGAAATCAGCTTGAATTCTCCTTCTTTTGAATACCAAATACCAACTCCATCTGTATCTTTTAGATATTTCAAGGTCCTTTTTACAACTGTGAGATGGCTTTCCTTTGGTCTAGACTGAAATCTTGCACAAACACCGACAGTAAAAGATATGTCTGGCCTACTTGCTGTGAGATAGAGTAAGCTTCCAATCATCCTTCTGTAGAGTGTTTGATCAACATCTTTACCTTCTTTATCTTCATCTAATCTGATGTTAGTCCCCATTGGTGTAGAGATTCCAGTAGATTTCTCCATACCAAACTTTTTGATAAGTTCTCTTGTATATTTGGTTTGATGAATGAAGATTCCATCAGCTAGTTGCTTAACTTGCAATCCTAGGAAATAATTTAATTCTCCCATCATACTCATTTGAAATTTGCTTTTCATCAAACTTGCAAATTTCTCACATAGCTGTTCATTTTCTGATCCAAAGATGATATCATCAACATAAATTTGAACAAGTAGAGTATCTTCTCTATTCTTCATCCTGAACAATGTTTTGTCGATTGTTCCTTTGATAAATCCATTATCTACCAAAAATGGAGACAGGGTTTCGTACCAAGCTCTTGGTGCTTGTTTAAGTCCATAAAAAGCTTTCCTTAGTCTGAAAACTTTATCAGTTTGATCCTTGATTTCAAATCCCGGTGGTTGTTGAACATACACTTCTTCTTCAAGAATTCCATTTAGAAACGCACTTTTAACATCCATTTGATAAACTTTAAATTTCTTATGAGCTGCATAAGCAAGAAAAAGTCTGATTGCTTCTAGTCTTGCGACTGGTGCGTAAGTTTCATCAAAATCTATGCCTTCTGCTTGAGAGTATCCTTTGGCTACTAGTCTGGCTTTATTTCTAATGACATTTCCATCTTCATCAAGTTTATTTCTGAAAACCCATTTGGTTCCAATGATATTTACATGAACTGGTTTATCTACCAGTTCCCATACTTGATTTCTCTCAAATTCATTTAGTTCTTCTTGCATAGCTAATATCCAATCTGGATCTTTTAAAGCTTCTTCAACCTCTTTAGGTTCTGATTGAGATAAAAAGCATGCTATCATCGCATCTAGTTGATGTCTTGTGCGAACTCCAGCTTGAGTATCTCCAATAACTTGTTCTTCAGGATGATCTTTCATCCATTGATGTGTGTGAGTTTGTATTTGCTGATTTGTATTTTGTTCAACTGATTCTTCAAAAACTGGTTCTTGAATTTGTTCAACTGAATCGATTGAGGTTGTTCAAATTGTTGAGTAGTTGGAAACTGAGGCTGATCTTGATCTGAACATTCTGAAATTTGTAGTCTTCCAACATCAACTGAAACAGGTTCTGGTATGGTTGGTAACTGAGACTGAGGAACTGGTTCTGGTCGGTCTTCAGTTGCTTCACCAGGAAAATTTGGTTCATCAAATACCACATGTATTGATTCTTCATGCTTGAGTGTCCTTTTATTCAATACTCTGAATGCTTTACTGACACTTGAATATCCTAGGAAAATTCCTTCATCAGCTTTGGGTTGAAAAACATGAAGTTGATCTTTTCCATTATTGTGTATGAAACATTTGCTTCCAAATGCATGAAAGTATGAAACATTTGGTTTCCTTCCATTCCAAATTTCATAAGGAGTCTTTTCGTGTCTTTTGTTCATGAGAGCTCTGTTCTGAGTATAGCAAGCCGTATTTACTGCTTCTGCCCAATATCTTTCAGGTAGTTTAGCTTCACAAATCATCGTCCTTCCAGCTTCTTTGAGTGTCCTGTTTCTTCTTTCAGCTACACCATTTTGTTGTGGTGTTCTTGTGGCTGCAAGTTGATGTAAAACACCATTTTCTTCACAATATTCTATAATCACACTGTTGAGGAATTCAGTTCCTTTATCAGATCTTATCTTCACAACTGAAACTCCTTTCTGATTCTGAAGTCTTTTAAGAAGTTCTGTGAGTTTTTGCTTGGTTTCACTTTTCTTGGTTAGAAAGATTACCCAAGTATATCTTGAAAAATCATCTACTACCACCAATGTATACTTCTTTCCACTGATACTAATTGGTGTAATAGGTCCAAATAAGTCCATATGTATCAATTCTAGATGTCTGGTTGTTGAATGCTGAGACTTAGTCTTGAAGCTTGCCTTTGTTTGTTTTCCATGTTGACACGCATCACATAAGCTATCCTTCTTATATGATATCTCTGGTAGTCCAATGACTAGCTGTTTCTTAACAAGTGTATTCATGTCATCAAAGTTGAGATGACTCAGTTTCTTGTGCCATAGCCAACTGATCTCTGATTTGGTATGCACAAGCAAACAAGTTTCAGCAACGGCTGTTGTCCAATCTACTACATACATGTTTTCCTTTCTTCTTCCAGCTAGGACAACTTGATAAGCTGATTCGCTGATGACAACACAGAATTCTTTATCAAAGGTAACTTTGTATCCCATATCACAAAATTGACTTGTGCTGAGTAGGTTATAGTGTAGTCCCTCTACATAAGATACATTCTTGATTGTAAGTCCATTTCTGATTAAGGTGCCAAAGCCTCTGGTGTAACCTGATTTATCTTTGCTTCCAAAGTTAACTTTTGGTCCATTCTTTTCAACGAAATTACTGAGACAGTCTTTGCTCTTTGTCATGTGTCTAGAGCAACCACTGTCAAAGTACCATATATCCTGCAATGAAAATTAGAAATTTTTAGGTACCCAACTCAGTTTGGGTCCATGAGGGTCAGTTGTCAGTACAACTCTGGGAATATATCCTTTTGGGATTCTTCGGATATTGTTGCACTTTTTTTCATATATGTAAGCCACACTCCCATAGTATCTATGTTTGGATTGTGTCTTATTTATATGATTTCTCAGATCTTCTGACTGTAACTTGTTTCCTTGTTGATTTTTGTTATTAAACCTGGTGTGATAACCATCATTCCTTCTGTACTGAGGTCTGTATTGACCTTTGTACTGTGACTTGTGCTGAGAACTGTGATTAGTTCTTTGCTGAGTTTTGGACTGAAACTTATGATAAGTTTTCGGTCTGGAATGATTGTCATTATCAGTTTTATTAACAAATTTAGTAAAATTCCAATCATCATCAGAGGGATATAGTCTTCCTTTCCCCCTAAATGTGTGAATCCTTGAATGATTGACATTCTTGGATTTGTTTTGATTGTAATTTTTCTGGTTCCTGACTTCAGTGGTTTTTGTGGATCTGGCAATTGATTTGCCGTGTTGGTTTCCATTGAATACAGCTGATCTACCATTTGATTTAGTCTTGTGGGTAGATCCAGTTGTCTTCTTAGAAAACTGATTTATCCTATGTGAAACTGGCTTTACTGGTTCAGCAATTTTCTCAGCCAGTGGAACTTGCTCAACTACAAACTTGATACCAGTTTTGGTATTTAGTCCAACGGTGTTGCTAGTTCCATTCTTCAAGATTGCTGTGTATCAAATCCTAACCCAGTTCTGTCTCCATATGGTTTTCCAGATTTGAATCCAGTAATTGAACTCGATTGAGCAAACGATTCAGTTGCTGCCGCTGATGCAGTAGGCTGATGCTGAATCTTTCCTTTATCAGTTTTAGTCAGTTTCAACAATTTTAATTCAGACTTCAATCTTTCAACTTCAAGAATTAGACTTTCTTTCTCAGCTTTGATTGATTCATAACCAGCTTGTATGGTTACCAGCTGATTCATCAATTCATCAAGAGTTTCTTCTAATTCTGGATTTTTTGGATTGGAGTCAGCAGTCGAAGAACATGCATTCATCATGGAAATCTGAGCTGAGGAGTATTTAGAGTTTGATTCACATACCTCATTTGGATCTTCCATGTGTGCCATCAAAGCTGTGTCATCTGACAATCTTTCAGTACCAGCTTCATAATCTGATTCATCTCCAGCAAGAAGTGCTCTCCTACCAACTCTCCTTGGTGGTGTCTTCTTGATAAGTTCTGGACATTCGGCTTTATAGTGTCCTGGTTTCTTGCAGTTGAAACAGAGGTATTCATCATCTTTCCTCTTTTCAGGAGTCCTTTTGATGAACTTTTGAGTGACTGGGTGTCCACTCTTCATTCTTCGAATTCTGTTCATCATTAGAGCCATCTGTTCTTCCATTTCATCCAATTCATGAATATTGTTGGATGAGTTTTCTTGAATCTCATTTGATGCTGCTGCAAGTGCTGTGGTCTTTGGTTCTTCCAGAGCTTTGATTATTGCAGCTGTGGTTGTGAAATCTTCACTGAATTCATAAGCTTTCAGATCTGAAAAGATCTTGAATGAATCTTCTACATCAAGTCTCCTGGATTCTTCCATGGCAGTGACCTTCATTTTCCAGCACATTGGCAATGCCTTCAATATTCTGGTGTTGATGACTTTCTTTGAGTATTCAATCTTGAGTAGATCTAGTTCATCCATAATAGCACTGAATCTTGTCTCCATCTGATCAATAGTTTCTCCAGATTTCATCTTGAAATTTTCAAACTTTTGCTTTGCAACAGAAATTTTATCTTCCTTGATTGAATCTGTTCCTTCACAAACTAACTGAAGTTTGTCCCACATTTCTTTGGCGGTTGTGCATTCTTTCACCTTCAAATACATGTTGCTGTCAAGAGTTCTGAGGATAAAGTCCATGGCAACATTGTTGAGATTGTTCCGCTTGCGATCATCACTAGTCCATTCAGATTTGGGTTTTGGAACTCGAACTTGTCTGTCACCTTCAGTTTGCATGTAGGTGATCTGGATTGGTCCATCAGTGAGTACATCCATCATTTCATCATGAGTAGCTGCTAGGAATGCCTGCATACGACGTTTGTATTCGTCAAATCTGTCCATGTTGCACATAAGCATTTGTCTTGCATATTGATTGTTATCCATTGTGAGTGAGTGACAACTGATAGATGATTTTTAAAAACTTAGCTTTCAAATAAGAACAACTAGAGGATAACGAGCAAATGATATCTAGTTAAAGAAACACTGCTCCGATACCAATTGTTGGTCCCTTGGAAAGGCTAACACAAGTTTAGAGGGGGGGTGAATAAACTTGTCACCAAAAACTAGGTTTAAGACAAATTATGTTTCAGATAAAACTTGTGTGGAGTTGAGCTGACTAAGCTGAGATTAAATCAAACTGACTTAAGCTGAAACTGAGTCAACCGGCAGCGGATATAATTTTAGCCTTTAAAGTGATCTTGTTATTCTGTTATGAAAACTGAGTGTTGTGAATTCTGGTGAATGTCAGTTGTGACTGTGAGATGTATAACAATCAAATATCACAATGCTGAAAGTAAATGCTAAATAAGTAAATGCGTAAAGTAAATGAGGCGGATGTTATAGAGGTTCCAGGTGGTGTAATCCTGTACGTCCTCTCTTCCCCTGTGGTGCGGAGGAAAATTCCACTAGAACTTTTTGATGTGAACTATTACAAAAAGTCCTAAACAATAGTCCTTGGCTAATCCTTAGCTTCACTATCTAAACAATTGTAGAACAGGTAGAATTGCTGCTCTCCAAGTGCTTGAACCACTAGTCCTTAGAGGGTAGGATTGCCTCTTCACCAGCTACCACCACAAACACAGTCTACCCGACTGCCTGTCACAACTGTCCTTGACAAAACCTTCCCGGTTTGCTTCACAGTCTAAACCTTTGAAATAAAATCAAAGTTGGGCTGAGAATCAATAAATTGATTCTTGTTTGTGGTTCTTCAAAGTGTTGAATCCTTGATTAAATTCTTTGTAGCTTTGAACACTTGAAGAAATACTAGATGTGATCTTGTTGTAGTTCAGTGATGATAACAATTCAAATAGAGTGCACAAATTGCTTGTTAAATCTTGTATATGCTCTTGTTCTCTATTTTTTGTTGTTGGTGCAAAGTCTTCTATTTATAGTATGAAGTCCAACGTTCATCCGGCTTTGATTTGAATTGTATATCTCACAACGGTTATATTTTCTGACCGTTCCTGCTGTGTCGTTGACTCATCCAATGAAATTTCTTTCTTTACAACGTTCGATTGTACTTTCAGTTTGTTGGATGGTTGACTTATAAAACTGAGTTTCCTTGTCGGTTTTTCACTTATCAGTTTGCTAACTGACTTGGAGCATTAATCGAGATTTTATTCTTCTTCAAATATCAGTACTCCAGTTTTCATCTGATTACAATTGACTTAATCAGAGTACACCATGATACATTTATCATCTAAGAATTCATTGACCTTATGATTCTTAGGTCTTCATACAAGATCTATAAAGTCAGTTCAGGTCACCACAATCTTGCCTGATGTCCAACTCTACAGTCTCGACTTTTAATCTTCATAACTGAGTTTGAGCCCTCAGTTCTTCATTCTTCAATAACTGAGTCTGTGTCCCTCAGTTCTTCCATCTTCTAGATAAGCCAACTGAGTCTGTAACTCTCAGCGAACTTACCTTCTTCAGTAGGTGTATCTGAGTCAATTTGTTTGTCTTGATGAATTCCAGTTTTCTAATTGATTCCCAGTTTTCAGTTTTACGACACACTAATAATTACAGTGCTTGTCTGATGTAACTTATACAAAAATCAGACTCTAATAAAACTTATACATTCAGTTCTAGACATCTTTTAGCTTTTCACTATAACAGCTGGCTTCAGCACTTCATCAAATGGAGTTAATACAATATTATAATAAATAAGATGAATTATCACAAAACATAAATTTTATTTCCAACAGAAGGGTTTACGAAGATATCCCGAATCGAAATGAACAGTCTATGGAGGATTTATCCGTATGTAATGATTATATCAGTGGACGCTTATCAACTCATAGTTGAGTGTAAGTTTATATCTATATTCAGCAGAGTTCAGTTTCGGGTTTATGGTGGTGTAATCCCGGAATTAATTGATTGAATATAATTGTTCGGTTTTTCGAATAATTTTATTTAATTTATTGTAGCTACTGAATATGGGTCCATGGTCCCCGACGTTCCTCCTAATATAACATATATGTTTTCTCGTCCTTTCACTTCAATTATAATTAAATAGTTGGATTAGACTATTTAATTGATATGTGGATTAATTGTTTAGTTGGACTAGATAATTAATGGAAAAGAAATTTTTTGGGGACTCGGCCCAATGTGTCAAAAAATGCGCATGGACCTTTATTTAATTAGGGTGGGGCGCATATTATTATTAAATGATTATTAAGGAATTAGTTTTCATGGATAATTATTTAATGTGTGATTTATCTTTTATTTGTTAATTGATAATTCATGGAATATTAGATAATAATATTATTTATCCTAATTTGTTTGGGATAATTATTTTATTTATCTTTTATTTGGGATAAGAATTTAATCTAATAATTATCTTTTAATTATTAAATCCTTGGAGGACAAGGATTACTCTCCTATATAAAAAGTGTTCTCTCAAGCTTTATGACACACATAATTTCGCATTATTTGGAGTATTATAGCTTGGAGATTTCGGCTATAATACTACGGTTTTGAGTTTTAGAAAAACTTCGGGTTTTTCTAAGGTAGCATATCGAGGAGGTCCGGCGGCGTGAAACACCATCCACTTGGTGTTGGTTAGAGATACACGTCGGAAGACGGTGGCATCTCATTGGATCGAGTAGCTTGGATTGAAGATTGTTCTTGACGTTTATACACCATAAACCGGTAAGCAATATAAACCTCCTCGTAGGTTTAGATATATTTTTATGTATTTTGGTTGACTAGATCTATATCTTATACTTTCCGCTGCGTAATAGGGTGGATTTATGATCCATTCGGCGATATTACATCCTACAATCACCACCATCATATACGGTCCCACCTGGACCTAATATAAGCACTCAATACTAAGGCCTCACCTAGGCAATAAGATCATCTCATCACAGGGCCCTACCCAGGTCCAAAATAATCACCTCAAGGACAGGAACAGTGGAGGGAGCACATAACACGTAGGGCATATAATCACACATACATTCCCACTCAAACCATGCTAAAAATTATTCAGTAAACTAAGCATAAATATGCCACACTAGTCACAAATAATTTACCACTATTGGCACGTATGTGGTCAAATCAAATCAATAATTTGTGATCAATAATACTCACCTCAACAATCGACGAGCTTAGCTTCAAGTGACTAGGATTTCTAACTCGCAGGACCAACACCTATATGATATAAAATTATTCGTTATTGATGTTATCTGTCTAGCATTCATAATAGACCTATAGATACTCAAGCACGTCATTATTATTATTCGATTTTCAGCCCCCTTCCTGTTATGCATCCATTACCAATAAATCCCTTCTTTTATTTTCTACACTACCACCCCTGTTCCTATCAAAAGTCCGACCTGTTTCATGGGTTACCTTAATGATAATGAACCAACAGGGATATATGTCTAAAGTATATGCATATATATATAGAAGAAGGCTCAGGACCTAAAAAAAAAACAGTCCCGTCAAAAAAAAAAAGAAGGGCCGCAGGCTATATATATATATTCTTCCTTCATTAACCCCATAAATCATCATTTACAAAATATTTAACCAGCCTCCCTAAGATTCCCCTGTTCTAAAAAGATCATTAACGTAGAGATCAAATTCAATCTTTGAGAAATTCTTCACGGAACGATGTCCAGGGCCGGCCCTATGCTAAGGCCGGCGAGACCCGGGTCTTAGGCCCAATTCTGTCGGGAGGCCCAACGGTACATGTTTCGCTAAAAGAAAAAAAAATTCGTGTAGATTTAATCCGATTCAACCTAATATAATATGTTAATTTTATTTTTTGATAAAGGCCCAATTTTTTTTTTTTTACTCTAATTGATAAAGGCCCCAATAAAAAAATTTACTTGACCCAAAAAATAGATATATACAAACAAGTTTTATTATTTTTTTGCATTTACGGATTGTAAAAACGCGATAAGTGTTGGAAAAAATGTAGTACTTAGGATTTGACAGAGAATTAGAAACTCCAAGGCACGTTAATAACGTTGTCTTTTAAGAGATGTTTTGTCCCACACGATTTGTCACTATGGGATCAAATGAAAATCTCTTTCAGGATACAATGAGGGTGTTTGAATCAAACAGTGACTTGGTTGAACCAAACCCGAGAACACTCAAAGTTTTTCTAATGATGTTGTCAAATTTATGGATTTTCGTCTTCATACTTATGCCTTTTATAGGTTGCAAGTACCCCATAAACGAATGGATGTACTCCTTGCACCGGATGAAAGCATGCAACCCTTACACAAAGGGTAAGTACATATCAGTTCGAAAATGCGTGTATCTGAAAATGCATATCCCTTCATGAACTGATGCATGCAGGTCGAACCCCGTTTCGTTGCGATAACATTAATTCGTACGGCAACTCGTATGCAAACGATAACCAAAATATTTATTTATGAAAAAATATCTAACAATAAGTATGTTTAAAAAAAAAACAATTTCAACTAAAAGGCCCAATTCGAGGGCTTGGTTTTAGGCCCAATACAAGCGAGGGCCGGCCCTGACGATGTCTACACAACAAAAAAAGATGGAGGAGACGGATATCTATGAGAAATTCGCTGGGAAGAAAATTAAAAAAAAAACAGAATTTAAGTGTACCGTTTTTTTTGTGTGTCTCTGAGTTCCTTCTCCGTATGATTTACCGCTGTAGTTTGGTGATGGTGAAAGAGATGAGTTGGTGGAGATGAGAGGATGAAGAATGGGTCCTTTTCAGAAAAAGAAAAAAGAAAAAAGAATGGGTCTCCACCTATGATGCACCGACACTTCAATCCGGTCGCCGTGCGCTGTGTCCGACACAAGACACGACACGACACACTCCGACACCGTGTCCGACACGTGTCGGATTATTAAATTAATATTATTTAAAATTTAAATATCCGACACGTTTCCGACACACTGTCGACACTTCCCGACACGGCACCGACACACCCCGACATTCCTGAACCCAATTTTTTATTTTATTTTCTTTATTTAAGTTTTCTTCAATTGAAACGTTAAAATACACGAATTTTCATTTCTATAATAATTAAATAAATAATACGATGTATCAAGTTTATATGTTTGTTGTTGATAAACAATCATTTTTACAATTTGTAATATTTTGAAAGTCAATCACAATTTCTTTTGGCACCGTATGAAGGTCGAATGTTTATTCTATATATTCATAGAGTTTATGTATACCTATCTTATTTTGTCTAGTTTTTTCAGATGTTTAAAATATTTTTTTTTGATAAATTGAAATTATTTACATTATATATATATATAACGTGTCGACGGCGTGTCGTGTCCTTAAATTTTAGAATTAGCCGTATCGCCGTGTTCGTGTCGTGTCGTGCGCCTTGTCCGTGTCCGTGTCCGTGTCCGTGCAACATAGGTCTCCACTCTCCAAGAAGTAGAGTTTATAGAGATATACAGTGGTGATATGTATATGTCTACTAGCCATAGAGAATCCTACGGAAAGCCAACTCTTTGTCAGATATGTATTGATTTTTTTATTTTATTTTTTATTTATTATTATTTACTTAACAGGTTTTACAATATCTATCTCTATAGACATACCAGCTACACAATCATCTAGATCGTGCATAATCATGTATCTATCATATCATATAAAATAAATACAAGCACAAAATAAATAAATACGCAATGTAATCGGTATGATCATGGATTTTTCTATGTGCGGTTTCGAATACAATCCGATGAAACCGCGGGTCACAATCTAAGGGTAGCTGCAACCGTCTATAAGATCTCTATGTCTTCATGCTTTGGCCTCCGTCTTCTGCTCCATCTTGTTATATAATTTTATCTAATAAAATAAATACACCCGCCGAACATGGGGGGAGGAGGGAGCTAACATGAATGAGATAATGCAGAAAATAAACTAGGTCACGTTCTACATAACGGTCTGGGACAATTTTGAATTTAAATTTGTATGCGAAAATTAGTCCATTAAATTTTCTCTTGGTTAAATTTTCCCCGATTGTATGCAGAAAATTTAACGGACTCGACAATTTTGGTCGAGTCTATGATCAATCGGGGTCTATATATATAATCATCTTATATCTACTACAATATCTAATCCATATAATAAAATCTTATGAAAATGATAAAATCTAAATTTACCAAATTACGTCTTAATTAATCGATTAACGTTTAAATAATTTCATCTAATCAATTAACTAATTAACATTTAATTAATTAATGATTTCAATCGGAATAAAATTAACGATTACTTTCAAAACGATTTCTATTTTAATTTTAATCAATTAGAACTATTCCAAAATAAATCAAAATTAAAATTAAGTATCTTTTGTTTCTTCCCTTTTGATTCCTAATCAAAAGATATGCCTTAAGTTTCCAAAACCAAAAGGCACCCACCTGGGCCATTTCCAAAATCAAATATTTTGAAAAGAGTCTAGGTCTATTTTAAACAAAATTTGGAAAAGCAGAGGTTTATCATAGGTCTATAATTGTGGATCATAAACCAATCCAATTGTACTATAGTGCCATGCAGTGGCTGAACCAGAAATTTTTTTCGGGGTGGTCTTGGTATATAAACTGTAAAGCTAAAAAAAATCCAGGAAAGAAATATGGGGTGGTCTTGGTATATAGACTATAAAGCTAAAAAAAAATCGAAAAAAAATATGTTGGTAGTAGGATTTGAACTTACAACCTAGAATTATGGAGATTAAAAAGAGTTTTTTCTTAAACCACTAGGATATAAGGTCTTTTGTTCAAGAAAAAGACACATAACTTATTAATATTAACACTACTACTAATACAATAATAAAAATATTTTTTTTTCAAAATTTGGGGGGGGGGGGGCTTGAGACCACCCCACCCCTCACTTAGTTCCGCCCCTGGTGCCATGTGGCATCCCAATGACCCAAACTATTTGAAATATTGGTCAGCCACATAACATTAACTAAACAAAGAGATATTAGCAATCAATTGAATCACAAAATACACAAAACAAAACGGGAACCTCTGCATCACACCAACAGCCGCCGACAGCCCGGAGGCCGCCGACGATCAAACGGTGGTGGTGACGTGTATTGCTTTTGCGAATAAAAAATCTTTTATCTTTTAATTACGTGATTTAAATGATACAATGAACTACGCAAATTAACTAATGCTTATTGCTCAAGCTCGTAGCTCACTCTGCTACCACTGTTAAGAAATCTATGCGGGAACGCGGCGGAATTTAAAATTTATTTCCCTTTTGATATACTCAACCCGTCAACGATCTTAGGGATCTATGAATGACCCAAACTAGGGTCCCACTTATGCATGAGATCGACCTCGGTCCGCACGTATACTTGACAGACCGAGCCGCAGGATAGTCTGCCCGGGCTACCCGCAGACTCAATTAGGCTGAAGGCCGTGCCCGATCTCCCCAGTTTGTGCCCGCACAATAGGCAAACAGGGTTGATGACATTAGCACAGATAAGCTCAATATGCGTTCAAGAGGTTATTGCGGTCTACGGGCCCACATACCCGACAACCATTGGTTTAGTCCTTTTGATCGTGTTTAATTATGTCTTATCATCATTAGTCTAACCGTCATTAGCAATCTGCCTATAAATATGGGCAACATGTAACTCATAAAAGGATCCGAGAATCAATAAAAAGCAAACACACCCCAGCAATTTGTCGAATAATGTGTTCACACCTTGTAGACTTTGGTCCGACTTCATTTGTTCATCATCATCACCATCACTCACCGAAATCATCTCAACTTGGAAGAACACCTTCGACACCATCTTCAAAGCTTGCACATGAGTCCTTCATACTTTCCCAGGTTGGTATATGTTTCAGCAAGCTCAGCTCTTTATACAATAGAGGATTTGTACCCTTGGTCTTTGCGGAAATTATTTGAGCTTAATACCACCTGAGCCTTCCTTCGGATTCTGGGTTTAGAGTCTACACTGGCCAGAACCACCTAGAGCTTACTTACCCTACAAGTTACCTGTCAAATCAACATGGCTGGTGGGAAAGATCTAGTTCCCATCACACCTACCAAGGTGGCCCACAAAGAGGCTCCATGTGGCAGCTCATCACGTCATAGTGACCGAAGTAAGGGGTCAGTCCGTCGAGAATAACCACAGACAAGAGGCCGACCCCGACATGTGGGATGTATTGACAGAAAAGATAAAAGCCTGAGAGTTAGAAGAAGCGGCCATAAGGAAAAGCCGTGGGAAACAGGTCGGAGAAACATCTCGCCGGAATTTCGAACATTGAACCAATCTGGTTCTCGAAACCAACATGAATCCCAGTTCTCATGCGTTAGCATTAAAATCCCACATGGAATACCTGGAGGACATGCGACAGCATAACCTACAACTCATAGCCGAGGGATATACTCCGCTTCCGGTCAGTAAGTTTGTCTCGCCCACACCGGCTCGTACTGAGTTACAACCGACCTTGAATCCATAGAGATCCACATGATCAGGTTGTGAAGGAAGAGAAGAAAGCAGTCATGCAACCTCTCATCCCGATAGAGGAAGAAAGTTGGCCTTAACTCACTTTGGGCCCGCGGATAACGCCCGCGGTGCAGCTTCAGGGCGAGGTCATGCCGGCAGCCGGGTAACCCCCGACACGTGTGAACTCGCCTTGAAGGATGTGGAGAATAAAAATTGGGACAGAGAGTCACACGACCTCTAAGGTCACCAGAAGTCATCGAGTAACTAGGGATAATGAGGTGATAGATAGAGGAGTTATAGAAGGGCAAAGCGGTCCAAGAAATCAGGCCCGCCTGGGGAGTGTTTTACATCCGGATGTCTTAAAAGTGGCTCCAATGGGAGGAGCGCATTATCCGAACTTCACTAGCTATCACGGCACAATAGATCATTTGGATTGGCTCTCCTCTTTCCACAGCAAGATCAGCTTATGTACTCCTAGCGATGAGGCATGGTGTATAGCGTTTGTAGGTTCTATGCAAGTAGAGTGGCATAATGGATCCGCATCCTAGCACCATGTTCGATCCTATCTTGGGATGACTTAGTTAATAAATTTACAACAGAATTTAAATCCATTGGAGGACCCAAGAAAACACATATCGACCTTCACGAGGTCAGACAGGGCAAGAACGAGTCTACCCGCAGTTATTATGAATGATTATACAAGGTCTACGAACTAACCAGAGGTCTCGCGGACACTGTGGTATTGACTAGCTTTGAAACGGGGTTACGTCCAGGTTATCTGAAGTCCTACTCACACTTAATCAACCAGAAAATGCTCAAGAAATGCTAAGTATGGCCAGAAAATATATTGCAACAGCGGGGAACGAGGGGTCGTCATCATCCCATAGGGGAAAACAAAGGACTGAGCGCAGCCCGCCCAGGAATAGCCGTAGGAATCGGGATCGAGATGTTAAGCGGACCAAAAAATTTGAGGAAAACTGGACTCCACTAAGAGTTTCTTGTACCCAGATGATGAATGAGCTAAGGGCCGATCTCGCTGACCCCTACCCAATGAAACCATACGCACGTTGAGATCAATCCAAATATTGTGCGTTCTATGAGGACCGGGGTCATACCACTGACGAATGTATACAGCTGAAAAGAGAGTTTAAGAAATTGTTAGCCCATGGCCGACATGACCACTACAAGAAAGGAGGGGGTGGCTCGAATCAGAATGATCGACAGGTCCGCCAGTATGACAAAGAGATCTGCATAATCACAGAGGGTCCTCCCAGCAACAACCTGATTAAACACAAAATCAGCTCCATTAACAAACACGTCGAAAAACCTACTATCATGCGTGGAAATGAGCAGCCACTCTCCTTCACCCGTAGCGAACTCGTGACCGCGACTAACATAGAGGATTCATGTCTAAGCATTTCAGTAGTGATGAACCGATTCTATGTTAACAGGTTGATGGTCGACACCGGAGCCTGCCGAGACATCCTATGCTACAATTGTTTCAAGGAGCTCAGATTCGGCGACTCTAGTTTAGGGCCGCACAATGGCACCCTTGAAGGTTTTACGAACCATAAAATTCAGGTCAAGGAAGGCATTGATTTGGATATACAGATGGGAGACTACACACCCTTCCGAACCGAAAAGGTGCATTTTTTTGGTTGTAAATCTCCAATCAAGTTATAACTTGATTCTAGGAGCACCCACGTTGAGACAATTTCAGATGGTTGTTTCCATCCCATATCAGCGAGCAAAGTTCTATGTGGGAGACAGAATTGGGGTGTCCGTCAGCGAGCCCGCGTCAATCCTCACCTTCATTCATAATTCGAGATCCGAAGGTAAAAGGGAACGCATTGAACACCAAGCCGTTGCAGCGGGTACGAGTATGGTACATATAGTAAGGGAGCTCATCCCTATGGAAGTTGAATGCGAAACCTTGCAGGTGAGGGATGAGTTGGACTTCACAGCAGATGGGGAGTTGATCGAGGTAGTCATTAACGATACCTGCCCTGATCAAAAGGTCAAGAATGGGGCTCACCTGCCCATCTCTGAAAAGGAAGCACTTATTTTCCAGCTAAAGGCAAACATTGATGCCTTCGTGTGGATAGTAACGGACATGAGGGGCATCGAGCCCGAAGTTGCACTTCACTATCTACCTTCAAGACAATTCAACAGCGGGCCCGAAAGTTTACGACTGAGAAAGAGGACGCTATAAACGTAGAGGTTAAAAAGCTTCTTCAAGCCAGGATAATGCAGGAGTTAGCCTATCCTACTTGGCTGGCAAATGTAGTGATGGTAAAGAAACAAATTGGCAAATGGAGGATGTGTGTCGACTTAATGGATATCAACATGGCCTGCCCGAAAGATCCTTACCAACTACCCAGGATCGATCAGTTGGTCGACTCTATTGACGGTTTTGATACCCTCAGTTTCTTGGATGCGTACTCCCGATATCATCAGGTATGAATGGCTGAATCAGAAAAAGAGAAAACGGCATTCAAAGCTGCTAGGGGCCTATATTATTACGAAATAATGCCTTTCGGGTTGAAGAACGCGGGCTCAACTTATCAGAGAATGGTGAATAAAGTCTTCAGCTCACATATCGAAAGAAATATGGAAGCCTACATAGATGACATGGTCATGAAATCTCCGAGCAGCGGTCACGCCGCCGACCTCAAGGAAACCTTCGAGAATGTTCAGAGGCACTCAATGAAGCTCAATCTAGCCAAATGCACGTTCGGTGTGGGTGCAGGCAAGTTCCTAGGTTTTATGGCCAGTCTTCATGGGATCGAGGCTAATCCCGAGTAGATTCTCGCACTACTCAATATGAGGGAACCGAGCACGATCAAAGAGGTACATAGACTCAATGGCAGGATCATCTCCCTGGGCAGGTTCATTTCAAAATCAGCTGAGAAATGTCTTCATTTTTTCAAAATTCTCAAAGGCAGCAAGGCATTCACATGGGATGAAGAATGCTCCAAGGCCTTTCAGGCCCTCAAAGAATATTTAGGAAAGCCGCCACTACTGGTTAGCCCCATAGAGGGGGATGTTTTGCTCAGTACTTGGTAGCCTCAGACCGGGCTGTAGCTGCCGTCCTTGTAAAGGAGACCGGAACTCTCCAAAATCCCATTTACTATGTAAGCAAAGCTCTCAGTCCGGTTGAGAGCCGTTATTTTAATGTCGAAAAATTAGCCTACTTGCTTGTTATTGCTGCTCGCAAACTCAGGGGCTACTTCACTTCACACACAATAGTTGTCGCAACAGATAGTCCCATGCATCAAATTTTGCACAAACCCGACCTTTCAGGTCGTTTACTCCGATGGGCTATGAAATCACGGAGTTCGATATTTAGTACCAACCAAGGAATGCAATCAAGGCTCAAGCCTTGACGGATTTTGTCGTTGAGGCAAGCTTCAATACATAAAGATCAAGCTCGCCGGTGCCAACCGAGCTTGACCCCGTCAAGCTCGATTTAACCCCATAAAAGCCTGATCATTGTTGGCAGTTATATGTTGACGGGGCAACCAATCAAAGAGGATGCGGTGCGTGCATAATTCTACTTGAGCCTGGAACAACGGAGGAAATAGAAAAGGCTCTCAGGTTCGAGTTCCCGGCCACAAATAATCAAGCCGAGTAATATGAAGCTGTGATCGCCGGACTCGACCTTGAAAGAGAAATGAAAGTAAGGAATGTGGAGGTCTTTTGTGACTCTCAACTCATTGTTGAACAAATCTCAGAGGGGTATGAAACATGATACGGTATCTTGGACAAATATCGTGAGATTGTCCAACAAATGAATACCAACTTTAACTACGAAAAATCCATCAGAATTGGCAGAGAAGATAATGAGCGGGCATCTTACATCTCTAAGCTATCTCTTGAAGAAGAATTTGTGGATCCTTAAATCATGGTAGAATATCTCTCTGTCCCTACAATTGAAAAATCAGAAATCATGGACATCGATGCACCAGCACTGCCTTCATGCTGGATCGACGAGATCCGGGCTTACATTGAATCTAGCACCCTACTTGCAGAGCCAGATAAATCCTGCACCCTCAGGAGAAGAGCGGCGAAATACATCATAGACAACGGGATACTCTACAGAAGATCCATCTCCAAACCTTTAATTAGATTTGTCCGTGAAGAGGAGGGTAAGAAAATTCTTGCAGAGCTTCATCTGGTAGTATGCGGGGGTCATCCAGCTAGTCGCTCTTTGGTACAAAAGGTTGTGACCGCATGTTACTACTGGCCTTCCATCATCCAGGATTCAGAAAAACTTGTTAAAGAATGTCCGGAGTGCCAAATACTTGCAGACATACCAAGATTATCGTCAGTAGGACAATCGATTGTCGTCTCAGCATGTCCATTTGACATGTGGGGACTGGATCTAATAGGACCGTTCCCAATGGGAAGGGGCAACTGCAAGCTCGTCATCGTGGCCATCGACTATTTTACCAAGTGGATTGAGGCCAAACCTATGGCAAGTATAGGAGCGAAGAATGCGGTCTTCATGCACGATCAGACATGGTCGCAGTTTGGGGTTCCACGGGCCATGGTATCGGACCACGGACCGCAATTCATGGATGAATTCTCAGCTTTCTATAAAGAACACAATGTCAAACATTGGCAATCTTCTGTGGCATACTTGCAAGGAAGCGGTCACGCCGAGGCTGGCAACAAACAGATCATCAAATGTTAAAGAAGAGTATAGTGGAAAAAGCAGGCGTTTGGGTAGATGAGCTACCCGCCATACTTTGGGCTCTCCGCACCATGATCAAAAATCCAACCGGAGAGACGCGTTTTGATTTGACCTACGGATTGGAGGCCATGACACCATCTGAAATGGTCCTCCCGAGTATCAGAGTTGCCAAATAGAATCCGACTGACAATCTCCTCAACAGGCAAGTCGAGCTCAACCTTGTCGAGGAAAAGAGGATAGCAACCTATCTCCGGCTAGTAAATTATAAGCAGATCGCAAAAAGACATCACCATAAACGGGTCCGCGATCATTCTTTCAAAGTCAGTGATTTCGTTCTTCGAAATAGGAAGGCCGCTGGCATTCAACCAGACAAGGGAAAACTCACAGCAAACTGGGAAGGTCCTTACCAGGTCGCAAGAGAGGTCAAGATGGGAACTTACATCCTTAAAGATCAGAATGGTTTCGAGCTTAATCAGCCAATGGCATGCGGACAATCTTAAAAGGTACTACATGTAATGATCGGCTTGGGACGTGGAGCCATTTCTCTCGTGCTACACGAAAATGACTCGCTTTCTTTTTAGGTTTATGGCTATCCTCAAGTTTACGACATGTGTGGTTAGGCTTTCTTGTAAAATTTTGAGCTCACCGAATACGGTGTAGCAAATCTATCAAAAATCCATTGTTAAGTTTTATCTTTCTTATGTTATTTCATTTGGGAAGTGTTCACCGTTATGAAAATACCATTTTCAATGAAATTTTCGAACAAGTGAGCTCCAACTCCATTAAAAATAGGGGGCGATACTTCGGAAATTTTTCGGTTACAAGGCATACAGTTATTTTCGACGAGCCCACAACTCACAATTCGGGGTTTTATTAAGAAACAAGGGGGTCTCACCCCACAGATCATTCGAGCAAGCTTACAAATTAATAAGTTCAATTATTTTCGACAAGTCTACATATTACAAGTCTTATCGAAAATAAGGGGGCCGGATACTTACATATGCGGACTCAAGTTTGAAAGATTGGATATTTTCGAGCGAATAAACATACAATCAGCGAACACATTCAACACTTGGAAAAAAGCAACGAAATATCCATACAAAGGCCAAACCACGGCCACAATCAAAAGTGAGTTACTAAATTATTGTTAGAAAATCAACGCGGGAACGCAGTGGAATTAAAAAAATTGATTTCCTTTTCCCACGATCGATTTTGTTTAAGCAACAAGCATAAAGGAAGTACACAAAAGATTACCTTGGTTGATCCAATTGGATCGACGCTTTGTCTACGGTTGTAGTTTCTGCACGAAGCCGCCCAAGTGTTCGGCCTCGACCGGTGATCCACACGAACACCTCGCCGGAATCCCATCATGGATTGCTACCAGAAAAACACGACTGCTAGACCGACTTTTTCTCTCTTTAAAATCTCTGTCTAAGAAACTCTTTATTTTTCACAAGAACTATCAACTCTTGGAATTGTGTTGTACAAAAGAGTTAGCCAAGCCTCCCTTAAATGGGGTGACCTGCGCCCCTATAGTTCCCAATCTGATTGGGATTAGCTTCCTAGTGGATTGAGGAGAAAGAAAACCTTTTCCTACTAAAATAAGGAAAATCTCATTGATTGATTTATCTCATTTAATTTAATATCCTATATTAAATATTTCCAATATATTGTCAATATCTTATATTGACTATATTTATCTTGTTACCATAAATCTATTTTTCCAAAATCAATATCTAGTATTAATTATGGTAATCTTATTAATTAAATTGCACAATTCAAATGTATCATATACACATGAAAACATGCGCCCTTTTTTGCCAAAGATTTGGCATCAGGAATATTTTTTAATTAATATAATTCTATGATTAATTAATTCACAAAATACATGTATATCATATATATATATATTTCGACCTACACATACATTATGTGTATATTTAATTAATCAACATAATTAATATCTTGTATTATATTTATTCATAATAAATAAATATCACCATATTAATTTACCACTATAACCTTTATAGTACGAGAGATAAATTCCTTCCTTATTTGGTTATCAACTATAACCACATTTTAAGGCAGCTAGATGTTCATATGTGTGTGACCCGATAGGATTCCGAATATGTTGGCCGTAGACACAAAGTGCAAATTACGAAAATGCCCTTCATGCCTAACGATCACGGGATATCATCTAGCAACACACTGTGACCCCCAATCATTGGAAGAGTCATGTGCAATGACTACTACCTTTCATGTGAAACAGTTACCGTGTAAATAGAATCCTATCGCTATAATAATATCCATACGAACGTTTGTCGAGTGTCAAACATCAACGACAGTATCTTATAATCTGGATATCATGCTCTCTCGAAGTAACTCATTTACTCCCACTTTGCAAAGATTCAAGAGAGTAAGACATTCCTTATAAGAAGGCCCTTTCGGATATTCACCCTACTGATAGGGTACGCGATTCCAGACGACAAAACATGTATACTCCACATGCTTCAGTTTCACACCCAATCACTACCTTATGATCGCCCCATGGCTAGGGGAAACCTCAATAGTATCAAAGCATGACAATCCACACCGTGATGCTGTTGGATATACAGAAACCCGAATCCGGATCCGATCCATGATTGGATCGTCAGATCTGATTCACAGCACCGATCGAGACACTCCATCATGCACAGCGGAAGCTGCGAATAAATTCGCATGTGATTTTACCACGATTCGATTCGCATGATTAATTAATAACTACAAGAAAGTTGAAGTTTTACCTTATTAAAGAGGAACAGTAAATTGACAGATGGAGAAGCCACAATCTTCCGGATTGTATCTCCTAGCGACGACTGGTGGACGTCGTTTCTCGCCGTAGAACCTCCTCGAATATGCACAAGAAAAACCCTAGCTAGGTTTTTCTTCTCTTAATGACTAAGGCAAGAAACTAATTTTTCTTCCTTTTTATTTGTATTGTGGCGCAATTTGTGATTATTATTGTGCTAGGAGGAACTCTCTTTATATAGGAAAATAACTAGTCAAGAGAGCTATCATTTTCACACCACAATTACCTATTCCCATAAGGAAAAGATAATTTTGCCATAAAAATAAGAGATAATTCCCAAAAAATCAATCTCTTAATTTTTCCGTTAATTATCCAACAAATAAATAAATAATTAATTACACGTATGAGATAACCTAGGAAAATTTCTTCCCTAATTTTTCCATAATATGTGGTGCCATTAATTTGTCATTTTTAATAGAAAATGTCTTTTCTATTTTACATATTATTTATCAAATAAATAATATTGCATATTCATTAAATAGACAAACTATTTAATATATTCTCAAAGTTCCATAAAACGAGAAAACACTCGCGTGTTAGGAGCCAACCCGGGGACCATGGACCTATAACCAGTAGCTACAATAAATTAAATAAAATATTCATCGAACATAATATTCCTACTTAATTCATTAATTCCGGAATTACGCCACCATAAATCCGAAACCGAAGTCTATCGATTATAGATATAACTTATTCTCAAAACGTCGAGTCGAGTCGATAAGTGTCCATTGAAATAATCATTACATATAAACTAACCCTCCATAGACTATCCGTAATAAAGCGGGATTATTTCCGTAAACCTTCTTCAATACGTCTTATCCTTATTTACTATTAATCCACTAGTGATCAATTAGTTCATAACCAATATGAACTCCGCGGATCGATCAGTTTCTAGGATTAACAAATCAGGGGATTGTCTTTCAACTTCCCGCAGGAAGGAATGGATTCCATATCTGTGAGACACACACTTCTCACTCATTCCAGAATAGTGCCAACGTGAAAGTGATTCGGACCGCGCCACTTAGCGATCCTTAACGAACACATCAAACCCTATCTTGAAAAAAGTAGGAGTCTGTAATCACTTCAAGATTAAGGTTAATCCATATATGATCATCTTGTGATTTAATAAGATTTCTCAATCACGGAATTATATAAGAAACGTAGATTAAATCGGTCCAGTCCTATATGACTCTCATCATATATAAATGCCCCACTTAGACAACCAATGTCGACGGTCCAGATAGGACGGTCACACCATAAAGTGTTCTGGGTGCACTAATGGTGGTTTAATCAAAAGACCCCATACTTTAATTAAGTTCACCACGGACTAACATTTCAAGTATATCACTATAAACTTAATCCTCATGTGTGACACACACTAAGTTATATGGCTACATATGATACGACTTGGGGTTTTCATTAGTGTATTTCTTATAAGCACAAAGCAAATAATAAGATGAGAATAAATCTGTCATTTATTAATTATAAAAAAATTACATAAATTGTCTTTCGGGTGCTACTTCCAACAATTTCCCACTTGCCCGTAAGGACAAGCAACAATTGTCTTTCGGGCACATTATATCTAACAATCTCCCACTTGCCCGTAAAGACAAGCAATGATTGTTTTTAGAGCACCACACCCTTATTCTTTCTATCCACAACATTCTCCCACTTGCTCTAAAGAAGATGAGACATATCTCCCAATTTCATGCCCGCCAAGCGCTTATCAGTGACACTAGATGCCACACGACTTGTTAAACTGATCAGCGAAGTCTGTCTGATCAGGTGGTACTCTCTCTCAATATACTGTCGGCTCAAGGCGATCTTTGTTTTGTCTCTCGTTCAACACAAGTGACAGCAGTGACATTCATATCAATGTCACTTAAGTTTGAAGGCTTAAGAGGAACATCCTCTTCCGAAAAATTAATTGCATTCTCGATTTAACAAGTTCAACGTTCTTGTTACTTTTCCACTTTTACAAAGTCATCATTAGTCAATATTGTTGGAAAGATGTCCTAAACCCAATTGGGTTGGACCGGATCCGACCGGGTCGGGTCGTTTACAGTCTATTTAGTTCTTGTAATAACTTTATTATGATTAATAAAAGCACTTATGTTATTATATATTGTGTATCTTCATGTTATTTGTTGTACATATATAGTAACGTCCCTAGTATCAAACTGTGATAGAGAAACCATGATAGTGATTATGGTTGATGAGATTTCTAATCACTATAACAAGTTTGGTACTTAAAATTTTTCTAGTCCTATGTACTATCAAATGGGACATTGATAGTATAATCATACTACCACGTATTGGATGTCTTCTATCTTATAGAAGGTAGGGATAGATCTCGTCTATCGAAGTGTAGAGACACTTGGACTGTACGTGGACGTGTATTAGAGAATGCGTACGTTAGAGTGACCCACTTACATTAAGTGTCACACTATGTGGCGGTTGTGTAATTATCCTTTTGACCGGAGTCTTCATGACATCACGGTGTGGATTTTCATGCTTTGACACTATTGAGATTTCCCTTAGCCACGGGGTGATCATGCGGTAGTGATTGAGTATGATATTGAAGCATGCGGAGTATACATGATTGGTCGTCTGGGATTCGCGTATCCTATGATTGGGATCGAATATCCAAAATGGCCTTCTTATAAGGAATGTCTAGCTCTCGAGAATCTTTGCAAAGTGGGAGTAAATGTGTTATCCCGAGAGAGCATGATATCAAGATTATAAGATACGATCGTTAATGTATTGACACTCGAGATACGATCGTATGGATATTATTACAGCGATAGGATTGTAAGTTACACGGTAACTGCTTCACATGGAAGGTAGTAGTCATTGCTTTTGACTCTTCCGATGATTGAGGGTCACTGTGTGTTGCTAGATGCTATCCCGTGATCGTTAGGCATGAAGGGCATTTTAGTAAATTGCACTTTGTGTCTGCGGCCAACATATTCGGAAGCCTATCAGGTCACACACATATGAATTTCGAGTCGGATTAAAATGCGGTTATAGTTGATAACCAAATATGGAACGTTTATCTCTAGACTATAAAGGTTATAGTGGTAAATTAATATGGTGGTATTTATTTATTATGAATAAATAAATACAAGATATTAATTATATACAAATTATATTAATTAAAAAATATTCCGGAAGCCAATTAATTGGCATTTGGGGCGCCACATCTAGGGTATAAAGATACACTTGGATTGTGCACTTTAATTAATAAGATTACCATAATATTAATATAAAATATTAATTGATTTTGGAAAAATAGATTTATGGTAATAAGATAATTATATTCAATATAAGGTATTGGCAAAATTAATTATAATAAAAGAGATAAATAAATCTAGAAGATTTTGCTTATTTTATTGGGAAAAGGTTTTATTATCCTACACACATATGGGGCGCCACCTTCTACTATAAATAAGAGGTGAGTGTCAAGCTCTTTTATACATCACAATTGCAAGAGCTCATAGTTCTTGTGTAAAATTGAGAGCATCCTATAGTGAGTTTGTGAGAGAGGAAAAAGGCTGGTCTAGCAACCGGATTTTTCCAATAGCAATCCAAGGAGGATTCCGGCGAGGAGTTCGTGTGGATTAGCGATAGAGGCCGGACACGTGGACGGCTTGCGCACTGTACTACTCTCTGTTGACGTTCAAAACGACGATCTTATAGATCATTGAGGTATAACCATCAAACTACTTAACGTGATTATTGCATTAAACGAAGAATGATCGAGTAATAGGAAATCAAATTTTAAATTCCGCTGCGTTAAACTTGATTTCCTAACAGTGGTATCAGAGACAGACTTCGAGCTTTAGCAATAAGCACAATTTAATTGCGTAGTAATTAATCGATAGATGCAAGATTTAAAATCATGAGACAGTTAAAAAAAGGGATACGATTGGGGGGCTCGGCCGACTGGCTGCGGCGGCTGTTAGTAATACCATCCGCAACGGAAGCGATTTAAGGATCTAGATCTATAAATTACACGTAGTAAAATAACTAGATCTATATCTACAAGGGGGTTGTAGAACATACCTCTTGAATCTCAAAATTCAAGTAGAAGAACCGCAATAGGAGGAACGAAATAAAGTATGAAGAGAGCCACGATCTCCTGCACGTGTGATCCAAGCAACTCCATGTGGAAGGAAATTCTCGTCTCGAATCCTCCTGATATGCTACCAGGAAAAAACCGCCAAGATTTTCCCTCTTTTCTCCCCTTGGCCGAAAATTATTCTTCTCCTCTCTAAGAGGTAGAAGTCGAAATTTGTCTAGTGTGTTAGGCTTGGGAGAACTCTCTTTATATAGGAGAGTAATCCTTGACCTCCAATTTATTTTGCAAATAAATAAATCCAATAAATAAAAATAATCCCATAATATTTTAGAACAAATCTAGAATAATATTTATCTTTATTTCTTACCATAAATATTTATCCAATAAAAATTTTATGCACATGTCTTAAAACAATTTCTTGTTTCCTAAGAACATGCACTTGGCCGAAATTGTCATTGACCTAGTCAATGTTAATTTTCGGCCATAACACACTAATTTGCCAAGATTATGAAAAATGTCTTTTTCACATATTTAATTATTTAGCCCAACTAATTTAATAGTTCACTAAACAATTAATTCACATATTGTTTTAATTAAATTCTAATAAGAACTAAATTAATATTATTAGGATTCGACGTCCGAGAATAGCTATGCTATATTGGAGGCACGTCGGGGACCATGGACTAATAATCAGCGGCTCCGATAAATCAAATAAATAATTATCTTACGAACAGAATAATTATATTCGATAAATCAATCACAGGAATATGCCACCATAATCCCGTGACTGCACTCCTCCGATTATGAGATTATATTTATCTCCTCACAGGAATGATAATAAGGATCCATTGATATAATCATTACATATGGATTAATCCTCCATAGACTGTTCATTCTAAATCGGGAAGTTACCGTTAACCCTTTTTAGAACCTCTTATCATTATTTACCATTAACCCCCTAGTGATCAATTAATTCATACAACTCACTGGTAGCTAATCAGTGTAATATGAACTCGTACGATCGATCAGTTTCTAGGATTAACAAATAAGGGAACTGTCTATCTACTTCCGTAAATGGAAGGAATGGATTCCGTATCTGTGATAACACGAACTACTCGCTCAATTTAGTACAATGCCATGATGGGGTAATTCATATCACAGACTCAGTGTAATCCTTAACCGTCAAGTCAAACCTCATACTGATTCAAGCAGTTGACAGTGATCACCTCAGGATTAAGATATATCCATAAATATGATCATTGATTGATTCGATAAGACTTCTCGATTACGGAATTATATCGTGAATTCTACTCAAATCGGTCCAGCCCTATATGATATATCTATCATATATAAATGCCCCATTAGGTTCTCTTAACCGAAAGTCCGGATAAGACAATCACGCCTATTGTGTTCTGGGCGCATTAATAGCACGTTAAAGGAGAGACCCGATACTCTCGATTAACTTCACTACGGGCTAATTGTATTTTAAGTACATCTTCACTAACTCAATCCTCCTGTGTATATCCCATACACTGAGTTAAGTGATTACATAAACGATATACTTTAGGGTTTTCTGTAGTGTAAATACTATTGTCACATCGGTGAATATGAGAATAATAAATATGAATAATAATATCATTTCATTTATTAAATAAAACAATTACAAAATTGTCTTTCGGGCATTGCACCTAACAATCTCCCACTTGCACGAAAGCATGTGATTAATTGTTTTAGAGCACACCCTATTATTTAAAATACAGCAAACTATCACTCCCACTTGCTCTAAAGCAAATGAGACATGTCTCTAATACCTATAGTCTCCAAGTGTCGACTAAAAGCTTCAATCGACAGTGTCTTGGTGAATCGATCAGCAGGATTATCGGCGGAGGCAATTTTTTGGACAGAAATGTCCCCTCTATCGACAAAATCGTTGATCACCCAGTATTTCCTCTCTATATGCTTCGACTTACTATGCTTTCGAGGTTCCCTAGAGTTGGCAATGGCCCCATTGTTATCATAATAGAGAGTAATAGGATCTTCAGCATTCGGGACAACGCCTAATCCGCTGATGAACTTTCTTAACCAAACTGCTTCTTTACCTGCCTCGGAGGCCGCTATGAACTCAGCTTCCATTGTTGAATCGGCTGTGCTGGATTGCTTTTGGCTTCTCCATTCTATTGCACTTCCACCAAGCGTAAACACTAAACCAGAGGTTGATTTAGAATCATCTGTCTGACTGAAAGTCAGAATCGGTGTATCCCGCTAACTCCAAACTCCCACTCGAATAGACGAGCATATAATTTCTGGTTCTTCAAATATTTGATGAGATTCTTGACTAATGTCCAGTGCGGTTGCCCTGGATTTGACTGAAAATGGCTGACTAATCCAACGCCGTAACAAATATCAGGTCTCGTACACCTCATAGCATACATAAGACTACCAACAGCCGAGGCATATGGCACTCTTCCCATAGCTTCAGTCTCTTCAGGAGTTTGAGGCCCCTGAGTCTTAGAGAGGTAAACGCCGTGATGGGTTGGTAGAAAACCCTTCTTTGCGTTCTCCATACTGAAGCGTGCCAGCACCTTATCTATATAAGTTGCTTGGGACAGAGCTAACATCCTGTTCTTGCGATCCCTTATAATTTGGATCCCTAGAACATAACTCGCTTCTCCCAAATCTTTCATTTGGAATTGCGTGGTCAACCAACTTTTCACGTCGGACATCATCCCCTTATCGTTTCCAATTAGGAGTATGTCATCAACGTACAACACTAGGAATAAAACACTATCTTTGATAACCTTCTTGTACACACAAGATTCAGCAAAGTGTTGTTCGAAATCATAAGACTTGATCGTGTGATCGAATCTATGATACCAGGAACGAGATGCTTGCTTCAACCCATAAATGGATCTGAGCAACTTGAACACCATGTGCTCTCGACCTTCTTCAATGAATCCCTCTGGTTGCTGCATATAGATTTCCTCATCGAGAAAGCTGTTTAGAAACGCTGTCTTAACATCCATTTGCCAGATTTCATAATCCAGGCATGCAGCAATCGAAAGGAGGATGCGGATGGTTTTCATCATGGCCACAGGTGAGAAGGTTTCCTCGTAGTCTATACCCTCTCGCTGTGTGTAAGCTTTGGCTACCAGCCGTGCTTTGAAGGTTTTGACCTTCCCATCTACTCCTCTCTTTCGCTTGTAGAGCCATTTACATCCAATGGCCTTTCACCCTGAGGAAGTTCTACAAGTTTCCAGACAGAGTTAGAGTACATAGACTCCATCTCTTGATTCATCGCGTCAATCCATTTATCCTTATCGTGATCCATTAAGGCCTTCTTATAGGTCGGAGGATCATCTTCCACCCCATCAGAGGCGACTACGTTTGCCTCTAAATCCATACCGTACCGAGCCGGTGGCCGAACCACTCTCGCAGTACGTCTGGGTGGAACAGGAATGTCGGAAGTGACTGTTGTTTTAGTAGTGTTGTTTACAGGAGCATCAACAGCCACAATAGGCCTGACGTCATCGGAGAGTAATTCCTCTAGTACAATTTTACTTCGAGTTCTGTGGTCTTTCATATAACTTTCCTCCAAAACATAGTGTTAGTCGAGACTAGCACTTTGTTATCTTCCGGATCGTAAAATAGACCACCACGTGTACCTTTTGGATAGCCTACAAACAAACATACTTTCGTACGTGATTGTAGCTTGGTAGTCTTGTCCATCAGCACATGTGCTACGAAACCCCATATGCGGAAGTGACGAATGCTTTCGCGACGTCCGGACCACATCTCAACGGGTGTCTTTTCGACAGACTTTGACGGTACTGCATTCAAAATGTAGACCGCTGCTTCTAAAGCATAACCCCAAAATGATATAGGTAGTGAGGCGTAGCTCATCATTGATCCAACCATGTTAATCAATGTCCTGTTTCTCCTCTCAGCAACTCCATTTTGCTGAGGTGTCCTCGGTGCTGAACGTTGGAAAAAATTCCTTTTTCAGCCAAGTAGTCAATGAACTCCGTATCTAAATACTCACCTCCACGATCCGAGCGAAGGCATTTTAATGACTTGCCTAGTTGCCTTTCGGCTTCTAATTGGAACTCCTTGAACTTACCAAAAGCCTCAGACTTCCTATGCAGCAGATAAACATAACCGAATCTTGAGTAGTCATCAATGAAAGTCACAAAGTACTCGTATCCGCCTCTAGCTTGTACGTTCATCGGACCACAAAGGTCTGAATGTACTAAGTCTAGAGTTCCCGTGGCCCTATTACCCTTTGATGAGAATGGACGCTTGGTCATTTTTCCCTCTAGGCAACACTCGCAGGCAGGTAGTGTGTTAACAGATGACTCACCTAAGGCATGAGCCTTTTCTAGTCTTTTGAGTCTTTCCAAGGAAATATGGCCGAGCCTCAGATGACACAAGTATGTTTTATCTTCTTTTACTTGAGAAACTTTCTGCCTTTTAGCAGATCTTTGATGAGCAGTTTTAAACATTTCAGTATTAAGTAGGGGAGCTTTATGTGGTCTTACAAAATATAAACCGTTTTCATTCGTAGTTGAACACAATTCAAAGCCATTCTTTGAAATAACAAATTCACCATTCAAATTTGAAACAGAAAATGATTGTTCAACTAAGGCAGAATGAGAAATTAAATTTCTCCTGAAATTCGGAATAAAATAAACATTCTCTAAATGTAAAATTCTATTATTAAAATACAAGTCCACAGCTCCCACTGCTTTAGCCAAAATGAGCGCCCCAGTGTCTACTCGCATCACTTGAGAACCCTCTTCCAGCTCCTCGTACGAACTAAGAATCTGCAATGAAGAACATACATGGTTAGTAGCTCCAGTATCAAGTATCCAAGTGGACACATCTTTAGGTACATTAAAAGATTCCAAGAATAGTAATTCCAAATTACCTTTCTTATCTTTCCAGTGACAGCCTTGATTTTGCCATCCTTTACATCACGAAGATAATCCGGACAATGGCGTTTCCAATGTCCTACCTCCTTATAGTAAAAGCATTTGCCCTGGGCTTGGCCTCGTCAACTTTCTTGGCTTTCTTTTTCTTCATTGGCTTGGGCACAGGTGCAACATTACCCTTCTTCTTTGGTTTGACCTTAGGCTTGTTTGATGACTTAGCTTCGGCCATATTTGCTTCAGCTTTCTTATCCCCTACTTGGACCTTATCTTTCGATAGTAGGCCCTCGTAGATAGTCAGTTCATTAAGCATCTGTGTCATGGTCAACTCATGTTTTCCCATCAGATACTGAGTTTTGAACGGGATAAACTCAGGAGTCAACGATTTCAAAATCATCGATACTTGAGTTGCTTCATCGAACATCGATCCATGAATACCGGCGTCATTGAAGTAAATGATCATATTCAAAACATGACCATTCACTGCTTGACCTTTCTTCAATTTTGTGTTAATAGCCATCCTGATGGCATCGCGTCTTGCTTGGTTGCTAGGTGATCCAAACATCGAAGTAAGTTTCTGCATGATTTCTCCTGCAGTCTCAAACTCTTCAATCTGGGTCCTAATAACCTCCGACATTGCCGCCAGGATGATCCCATGAGCCCGGTTATCTGCTTCGATCCAGCGATTAAGCTGTTCGATCTCAGCTTTTCCAGGTTTTTGGATCGCCACCGTAGGGCATTCAGAAGTGAGTACATGTTGCACATTCTTATATGTGAGTACCACGTTTAGATTACTCTTCCATTTCTTAAAGTTGTTTCCCGATAATTTTTCAGACAGTAAAGCAGAAATTTGAGCAGACATTTTTGCTGAAAATAAAATGACATATATTAATTCAAGTTTAACACTACTATATAAATTTATTTTAGGAATTGTAAACTAAAATTAAGTCTACTCTACCATTCCAAGGTTTTAACCTCGCATCTCAGTGCCGCCGTAGGGTAGGTCAAAGAGATGACGGTTAAATCGAGACAATCTCATCAATGAATAACTTGTGAGAATCAAACATCCCACGAGAATCGAACATCCCTTTATTCATTGACTACCTTCCTTTTTTAGCCTAGATATTATCAAGAATATCCTTTATGAGTGTGACCTACTATATCGGATCTCTTAGGTACGCCCCGAGTGTGCCGTCGTAGGATATGTCAGTGACCCGACGAGTACCCGGAAATCCTATCCTTTCAGAGACCAAGCCATGAATGTTGATAAGGGTGAACACCATCCGTAGGGGGACGAAATCAAAGTGCCACGAGGCGTCACCCTTCTCTCACTTACTTGTATCTATAGTAGAGGCCGTGGGGTTGGCTGTCGCTTCCCCCGCTCCTACTCAATATTTTGGAAGTGGTGGTGGGTTAACTAACCACGTCTTTTTGATGTTAACATAAAAGCCCATCAAATCAAGGATTCCGAATGGTGTCGGTAATGTAGGCAAGCCTACCCGTCCTATTCGTTGGAACATATGTGACAGTCGGACGAAGTCGGTCAAGAGAGCCCCATTGAGATAAGAAGGAATCACCCCTCCCCTCACCGGTGTAGCTTAGTCTTGCCGGACCCCCGTGCATACATCACACTAGGAGGGTTTGGTCGGTCGAGCCTAGCTTAGTTGACCACCCAACCTATAGGCGAACCGTTTTTATCCAAGATTTATTGTTCTTTTACCATCATTCAATCTCGTAGACACTACGAATAGAAAACGTGATCTCGTTTGGGCTTTAAGGCGGTTCACCGAGAACACACACCGAAAGGCTTAACGATTTCATAACACGTCCTCGGATCTTTAATGAGTTACTAAATTAATTAATTACCACGTATTAATTAAATTTCAACTAATTACGCGAGTTTGTATACATGCCTATTTTAATTACCAAAATTAAAATTCTACATGTATGCATGGAGTGGATTTATGATATGATGCATGTCATGGCAATTCCGATTTTATATCTATTTTATGATCAAACACATAAAAAATAAATTGCGGAAAAATTAAACACCGAGATGGATCGTTGGTACCCCAGTATCTAATCTATCCTAGGAAAAAGTAAATTACAATCTTGTTGTCTTCATGTCTTCGATCTTCGAACCTTGAACTTGAAACTTCCGGATCATGAACCACGAACACCCGAGAGGAGAAATACCATTTTTTTTTAATTAAATAAACCCCATTTATTTTAATTAATCAAAATTTTTATTTTATTTTTTTATTGTTACATGTGGCTGTAACATAATTAATTTCCAAAAATCTATATTTTTTTTCTTTCTGCCAATCGGCAGTCTTTTAAATAAAATAAAAAAAATTAGGTTAAAAACAAGTTACATGCAGCCGCAACTTTTAAAACCCTAGCAGCATGCAATTATATAAACAGGACTTTTAGCGACGCTTTTCAGCGTCGCAGAAAGTCCTGTAGCAGTTTTTAAAAAAAAATTAACCGTTTCTCCTCGTTCATACCTTGGGTTTCGCCTTGATCTTCAATTTTTCAGCAGGATCTTCATCTTTTCGAGCCCGGATTTACAAAATTAAAATAAAGATGCTACTTTTACATGGAATTTTCGAAAATTGACATAAATAAATACAATTCCTATGCTCAATTGTTACTAAACAAAGGAGCTACAATAGATCTAACGAGTAAACAGTACCAACCCCAATCCATCTCTTCAAACCACAACAATCGCAACATAAAAATATATATGTATGTGCATCGGCCCCAATAATAAAAAAAATTGGGACACAAAAAATCTACATGTTTACCACTCCTAGATCTAATATTTTATACGTATAAATATAGATCACCTTGGCTCCGATACCAATGTTAGTAATACCATCCGCAACGGAAGAGATTTAAGGATCTAGATCTATAAATTACACGTAATAAAATAACTAGATCTATATCTACAAGAGGGTTGTAGAACATACCTCTTGAATCTCAAAATTCAAGTAGAAGAACCGCAATAGGAGGAACGAAAGTAAGTATGAAGAGCACCACGATCTTCCGCACGTGTGATCCAAGCAACTCCCGGTGGAAGGAAATTCTCGTCTCGAATCCTCCCGATATGCTACCCGGAAAAAACCTCCAAGATTTTCCCTCTTTTCTCCCCTTGGCCGAAAATTATTCTTTTCCTCTCTAAGAGGTAGAAGTCGAAATTTGTCTAGTGTGTTAGGCTTGGGAGAACTCTCTTTATATAGGAGAGTAATCCTTGACCTCCAATTTATTTTGCAAATAAATAAATCCAATAAATAAAAATAATCCCATAATATTTTAGAACAAATCTAGAATAATATTTATCTTTATTTCTTACCATAAATATTTATCCAATAAATATTTTATGCACATGTCTTAAAACAATTTCTTGTTTCCTAAGAACATGCACTTGGCCGAAATTGTCATTGACCTAGTCAATGTTAATTTTCGGCCATAACACACTAATTTGCCAAGATTATGAAAAATGTCTTTTTCACATATTTAATTATTTAGCCCAACTAATTTAATAGTTCACTAAACAATTAATTCACATATCGTTTTAATTAAATTCTAATAAGAACTAAATTAATATTATTAGGATTCGACGTTCGAGAATAGCTATGCTATATTGGAGGCACGTCGGGGACCATGGACTAATAATCAACGGCTCCGATAAATCAAATAAATAATTATCTTACGAACAGAATAATTATATTCGATAAATCAATCACAGGAATATGCCACCATAATCCCGTGACTGCACTCCTCCGATTATGAGATTATATGTATCTCCTCACGGGAATGATAATAAGCGTCCATTGATATAATCATTAATATGGATTAATCCTCCATAGACTGTTCATTCTAAATCGGGAAGTTACCGTTAACCCTTTTTAGAACCTCTTATCATTATTTACCATTAACCCCCTAGTGATCAATTAATTCATACAACTCACTGGTAGCTAATCAGTGTAATATGAACTCGTACGATCGATCAGTTTCTAGGATTAACAAATAAGGGAACTGTCTATCTACTTCCATAAATGGAAGGAATGGATTCCGTATCTGTGATAACACAGACTACTCACTCAATTTAGTACAATGCCATGATGGGGTAATTCATATCACAGACTCAGTGTAATCCTTAACCGTCAAGTCAAACCTCATACTGATTCAAGCAGTTGACTGTGATCACCTCAGGATTAAGATATATCCATAAATATGATCATTGATTGATTCGATAAGACTTTTCGATTACGGAATTATATCGTGAATTCTACTCAAATCGGTCCAGCCCTATATGATATATCTATCATATATAAATGCCCCATTAGGTTCTCTCAACCGAAAGTCCGGATAAGACAATCACACCTATTGTGTTCTGGGCGCATTAATAGCACGTTAAAGGAGAGACCCGATACTCTCGGTTAACTTCACTACGGGCTAATTGTATTTTATGTACATCTTCACTAACTCAATCCACCCGTGTATATCCCATACACTGAGTTAAGTAATTACATAAACGATATCTTTAGGGTTTTCTGTAGTGTAAATACTATTGTCACATCGGTGAATATGAGAATAATAAATATGAATAATAATATCATTTCATTTATTAAATAAAACAATTACAAAATTGTCTTTCGGACATTACACCTAACAGCGGCGGCGGCTCTAGGGCTGCCGTCGCCGGCTGTCCTCTTCCAACGGGGAGATCGACCCTATTCGTTTTGTGATATATATTGTGCATAGATATCTCGTTTGTTTAGTTGTGTCATGTGACCAACCAATGGTTAAAATAGTTTGGGCCATTGGGAAACCATGTGGCATATTAACCAAAATATTGGCCTTTCCAAATTTTGATTTGGAATAGGCTAGGCCATTTTCAAATATTTGATTTGTAAAAGGCCTAGGCCTAGGCTACTTCCAAAATTTTGATTTTAGAAAGTGGCTAGGCCTAAACCAAAATAATTTGGCCTTTCCAAATAATTGATTTGGAATAGGTCTAGGCCCTTTTCAAATATTTGATTTGTAAAAGGCCTAGGCCTAGGCCATTTCCAAAATTTTGATTTTGGAAAGTGGCCAAACCTAAACCTAATTTGGTTTAGGAAGATTCCTTTTGATTTAGGAAACCAAAGGCATCCCTTTTGATTAAGAATCAAAAGGAAAGGAAACAAATTGGAGACTTTATAATTTTCAATTATTATTTTGAATGGTTCAAATTATAAAATTGAAATTAAAATCGATCTAAAATTACATGTTAATTTTATTTTTGATTAAGTCATATAATTAATTAAAAGTTATTTAATTATTTGATGTGATAAAATAAGACGCATAAGTAGTTAAAATTAGAATTTAATCTTTTTCATAAGATAAAATTGTATGGATTAGATGTGTAGATATAATGTGATTATATGGACCCCGATTGATCATGAACTCGACCAATATGATAGATGTGAATGTTTTCTTTATGTTGGTTTTTGAAAAATTGTCATAGGCCGTTATGAAGAACGTGACCTAGTTTACTTTTTGCATTTAACCCATTCCCGTTAGCTCCGCCCGTGTGCGGCGGGTGTAATTATTTATTAGATAGATTATTATGTAACAAGAATGGAGCAAGAAGATGAAGACCAAAGAGAGATAAAGAACCCATTGGCGTACAACAATAAAGATCCTATTGGCGGTTGTAGACACCCTTAGTTAGTGACCCACGGTTTCGTCAGTTTGTATTCGAAACCGCACCTAGGAAAAGTCCATGATCATACCAGTTATTTTGTGTGCGGAATGTTGTGTATGTTTTACTTTATATGATATCGTAGTAATATGCACATAGTTGAAAAGACCATAAATTAAACCAAATTAATTTAGTGAATTAATTTATAATTATTCCCACGCCAAAAATCGAGCCAAAATTGTCTCCCAATATTATAACGATGGTGAAGAGCTTGTGTTCGGATCCAACTGATCGACCACTGTCGGGAGTTGACCTACCTCGGGTATATCATCATTATTGAGATATGATCGAATCAGATCTCGTGAATATTGAGTTACGACTCGACCAAAGTCTTTCGGTGATTGGCCACCATCAGGGCCGTCTGACTTTAGAGACAAGGGATTGACTATCACGTAGAGATGTGAATTGTCAAAGAGTTGACTAGTCAACCACTGGGAGTCTCATATGATGCGATTGGTAAGAGTACCTACTTTTCAAAATTGCCAAGATTGATCGACCACCGTCGGGGATCAAGGCAATTAGATTGGATCTCAGCCACTAAAGAAAAATAATTTTCTTGAAAGCCAATTGGGAATAGTTGGCTAGTGGGAGTAAAAACCTTATAAAAATTTTAAGTGCAAATTTAGGGTTTTTTTAATACATGAGCTTTTACTTATTCTATCTTTATTTATTGTTGTAGAAAAATGTCAAAACAATTGAACCTTCGTTTTATCATAGACAATAAGTTTGACGAAACTAATTTTCTCGATTGGGAAAGAAACCTCAAAATCGTTTTGAGGCATGAGAAGATTGGCTATGTCTTGGACGAGGCCCTACCGGAAGAGCCCGTTGAGGGTTCGGCTGTAGATGCTGTCGAGAAGTATAACAAGCACTGTTATGACAGTACTGATGCTACATGTATCATGCTTGCTTCGATGACACCTGAACTGCAGAAACAGCATGAGTATATGGACGCCTACACAATCATGGTCCACCTAAAGGAACTCTATGCTTCCCAGTCTCGCACTGAGAGGTACGAGGTCTCAAAGGCCCTGTTTAGTTATAAGATGACATCTGGGACTACTGTGGGGTCATACGTGCTTAAGATGATCGGGTACATAGAGAGGCTTGGGAAGCTGGGCCACAAGTTGGAACGAGAATTGAGTATTGACTTGATTCTACAATCTCTACCTGATTCATTCTCATAGTTCGTGATGAATTATCACATGAACAAGATAGATTGCTCCCTTGCGGAGTTATTGAACATATTGAGAACTGCTGAGGGCACTGTAGGGAAGGGAAAGCAAGTGCTGCTGGTTACTTCTAGCAAGGGCAAGGCCAAAGCCCAGAAAAAGTCCAAGAAGGCGAAGGCTGCACCTAAGCCAACGCCTAAGATAGCAAAAGACAAATCCAAGAATGCTTGCTTCCATTGTGGTGAGACCGGAAATTGGAGGAGAAACTGCAAAGGCTTCTTGAGTACCAAGAAGAAGCATTCTGATGCTTCGACTTCAGGTATATTTATGATTGTGATCCACATTACTTCTTCTAAGTCTAACCATTGGGTATTAAATACTTGTTGTGGTTCTCATATTTGTACGAATATGCAGGCACTAAGAAGAACTAGAGAGTCAAGGAAAGGAGAGGTGGACCTACGCAATGAAAACGGAGCAAGTGTTGCTGCACTAGCTGTAGGAGTTTATTTTCTTTCATGCCCAGTGGGCTAGTACTTGAACTTAATAACTGTTATTTTGTTCTTGCTCTTACGAAGAGCATTATTTCTATTTCCGTATTAGATATTAATGGATTTTCATTTACGTTTTAGAATAAATGTTGTTCTTTTTCACGTGATGGAATTTTCTATGGTACTGACATACTTAGCAACCGTCTCTACATATTAGATATGAATGCCGACGTACTTAATATAAATAACAAGAAATCCAAGACAAATGAATTGAATGAATCCTACTTGTGGCATTGTAGACTTGGCCATATAAATAAGAATCGCATTTCCACACTCCATAAAGATGGAATGTTGGATCAATTCGATTATGAATCGTGTGATACACTCGAAGCTTGTTTACTTGGTAAGATGACAAAGTCACCTTTTAGTGGCAAATGGATAAGATCCAATGAATTGCTTGAGCTCATACATACTGATGTATGTGGCCCAATGTCAATTCAAACCAAAGGACGATACTCTTATTTTATCACTTTCACTGATGACCATTCTCGCTATGGTTATGTATACTTAATGAAGTATAAGTCTGAAGCCTTCAAAAAGTTCAAGGAGTTCAGAAGTGAAGTGGAGAAACAATTAGGTAAAGAAATCAAAACACTTCGATCTGATCGAGGCGAAGAATACCTAGATGGAGAGTTTCAAGATTATTTGAAGGAGAATGGGATTCTAACTGAATGGACCCCTCCCGGGACGCCACAGATGAATGGCATATCTGAGAGGAGGAACCGCACCTTGTTAGACATGGTGCGTTCCATGATGAGCTACGCAGTTCTCCCAAAATCTTTTTGGGGGTATGCTCTAGAAACCGCATCCTATACACTGAATCGAGTTCCATCAAAGACGGTTGAGTTCACTCCCTATGAAGTGTTCAAAGGGAAGAAACCAACACTAGGTTACATGAAACCATGGGGATGTCCAGTTTATGTGAAACGGACCATGCCTGATAAACTGGAACCTAGATCTGACAAATGTCTGTTTGTGGGATATCCTAGGGAACCAAAGGGTACCAATTTTACCACCCTGAGGAACAAAAGGTGTTTGTTGCCAGGACTGGCCACTTTCTGGACAAAGAGTTATTCTGGATAGGGTCAGTGGGAGTAAGAATGATCTTGAAGAAATTCGAGAACTACTTACGGATAATAGTCCGTTGATGGAAGTAGAGGGAACACCAAATACAGATGTGGTGCCACCCTCTACAGTAAACACACTAGCACCTCGAAGATCCACCAGGGAACGCCGTGAACCGGAAAGGTACACTGGCGTTTATCTCATGGAAGATGAGGACCCTAGAACTTATGAGGAAGTGCTATTAAGGCATGACAAAGAGAAATGGCTAGAAGCTATGAATTCTGAAATGGAATCCATGAAAGACAACCAAGTTTGAAACTTAGTTGATCCACCTGAAGGAATAGTTCCTATAGGGTGTAAATGGGTCTTTAAGAGAAAGACCGACATGGACGGTAACGTGACTACATACAAGGCTAGGTTAGTGGCGAAAGGTTATAAGCAAAGACAATGAGTTTACTATGACGAAACCTTTTTGCCTGTTTCCATGTTAAAATCCATTAGAATTTTGCTCGCTATTGCAGCATACCATGATTACGAAATCAGGCAAATGGATGTGAAAACATCTTTCCTTAACGGGAACCTGTCTGAGGAGGTGTATATGACATAGCTTGAGGGTTTCAGAACCAATGACGCTAGGATGGTGTGTAAACTGCAAAGATCCATTTATGGATTAAAGCAAGCTTCTCGGATTTGGAATCTTCGATTTGATGAGATAATCAAACAGTTTGATTTCATCAAGAATGAAGATGAGCCCTGTGTTTACAAGAAGGTTAGTGGGAGTGCCATTGTGTTCTTAGTGCTTTAAGTAGTTGACATATTGCTCATAGGGAACGATGTGCCTATGTTACAATCAGTCAAAGTTTGGTTATCCAAGAACTTCTCAATGAAGGACTTGGGTGATGCAGCCTATATTCTAGGAATAAAGATCTATAGAGATAGATCTAAAATGTTGCTTGGTCTGTCGCAATCCACCTATATAGACAAGATGCTGAAAAGATTCAACATGGAGCAGTCCAAGAAAGGATTGCTGCCCATGTCACATGGGGTCTACCTGTCGAAGGGAATTAGTCCTAAGACAGAGGAGGAAAGGGCACAAATGAGTAGATCCGTTATGCTTCGGCAATCGGGTCTATCATGTATGCCATGTTGTGCACTAGACCAGATGTCTCGTACCCTCTTAGTATGACTAGTAGGTACCAGTCTAATCCAGGTGATGGTCACTAGATTGCTATCAAGAATATCCTCAAGTACATGAGACGTACTAGGGATATGTTCCTGGTTTTCGGGAACAATGATTTAGTTTTACGAGGTTACACAGATGCCAGTTTCCAAACTGACAAGGATGACTTTAAGTCACAATCTAGATTTATTTTCATGCTTAATGGTGGAGCAGTGAGCTGGAAGAGTTCCAAGCAGGAGACTACTGCAGACTTGATCGAACTTTTCTAGGTGTCCAATCTTACCGGTAGTGTACCGGGTCAATTGTAGTCTAGTAAGTGGTCAAGTTCGTATCCACGAGGATTGTGAGGTTGAACACCAAAAAGCTATTATTATCTTGATCTAAGTCGCAAATTAACAAGAAGGTAAATGTATCTAAAATCTACTACTACAAAGGGTGATAAATGATAAAAAGACTAGCCAAGACAATGTGTAGATTAAGCTAATCTCTCGTAGTATCATGGGAATGATTTCCTCCACCTACCATTGGTGTTCAAAAGTGTGAAACGGTGCATTCCTAAGCAAGTAGTCCCCCCCTCATACGAATGTATGAAACTACTCTATGCCTCCTCCTTGGCCTAGGTGTCCTAAACCTAATGAATTGGCATGATAAGCACTTGAATGCAATGACAATGTCAACAATCCCCGGATAAGAAATCGAATGCCTCTAGAGGTCGATTTTACCTTCCAGTTATCCTACCATCTTCACACATCTACTATCTCCTTTCGGTCTCCATTAAACATGTAGATGCAAGCATTAGTTAATTACTCCAACACAAGCAAACCATACAATGCAAGTAGGAAAAGATTCACAACAATTGAAACTAAACAACATGAACAATCATTCCCAATCAACATAAAAGATTACACTACTTCTACAACACCATCTTGGCTAGTGGTGAGCTAGCCACTCATGATTAAAAACTCAATCTTGTCAATGTAAGCATTCATAATCATAAGAACAATTAATTCAAAGTAAAGATTAAGAATTTACCCAACCAAAAGCTATCAACTTTAAGAAGAGAAACTTGCATTCAAGATCTTGAAGTGCTCCAATGGTGTTCACACCCAAATGGATGAAAACTTGGTTCCATTAAATGATTCCAGAAATCAAAATTAAGAATTCTTAATGTTTACAAGTGGAATTAGATGCTAATTTGTGGTGGAATTTGGCTAGGAGAGCCTTGAGGATGGAGGTGTCTTCAAGATTTAGGGTTGGGGGGCTGAATAATGCCGAAAATTGCTGCAAATTCGACTTCTTATGGTGAAAAACGCCTAACGAGCCGAGCTGCCAGAACTTCGGCTTGACAGGTAGTTCGGTACTAGAACGTCTTCAGTAAATTGATCATAACTTTGCGTGTACACATCCGATTTGAGTGATTCAAGAAGAGTTGGAAAGACTGTTCGAAGATCTAAAACTATTATGAAGAAGTAAAAACCTAATTATTCCTCTAAGGTGGGTCAAATGTTGCTTGAAGATAGGTTACGGTTGAAGCACTCATGACAAATGATCCGTGTGAACTCGTAAGCTTATGGCACACATTCTAGCCCTCAAAAGACGTGTTTATGCTCAACATATGGTGTCACTTGGGGTCTTGGTCAACCTATAATCCTGCAATAATCACCAAAATACCAAGCGTAAACCCGACACGACGCTCCGGTTACCATAACCGGTACAAAACCTATCAAAATATGATATTTTATATAATAATTACTATCTACACATATGGATGAAACTAAGCAAATAATGACTCGAATTGATACAAAAACATTAATAAATACATGAGAAATGGGGATAAAACATTGTAAAAAGTATCATCTAGTTGACTTACATCAACCACTCCCCACATAGCTTTTGCTCGTCCTTGAGCAAATAAAGCGATAAAACAACTCAGGTCAAGAGATAGGATCATACAACATCAAGAAGTAAGAGCTCAACTAGATGATACAACCAATTATACATATAACCACATGTTAACCGCAATCTAAAAAAGTAGTGGAGTGTGTGTGTGTGAATATTCCTCAAATTTGTTACCAAGAAATAAATTATGAAATCATGCATGCAAGACTTATTAGGTGCAAACCAAAGGTTTAAGAATGATACCGATCTCCACTAATCGAGGCATTTGGAGTCAAGAAGTTAGATCGGATAGGACTTGCAAGCTTGTAACTTTAGGCCCGGGTAGTTGGCTAAGTGAAGGGTAAAAATGATATATAAAAAAGAACACATGCAAGATAGCAAGAATATACCCCTTCAATTCCAATGATTTTGAATTGGAAAATCCAACTCTCTCGCATAATTGCCAAAGACATCTCCTCAACAATAAACATAAGAGATAAAGTACCACTTCAATTGATTTATCATCCAAACTTACATTACTTGGACTTGTCCTTAAAAAATGCCTTCCAATACTCACCATTTATTGACTTTTATATACAACTTTATTGAACTTCATTTGATTTGCTTTTGAACTTTTTTGGATTTTTTTTTGAATTAACACCAATGGACTCCGAACTAGATAAATATCATTTCAACTTTGTGCCAAACAATGTCATCCAACTCTTAACTCCAAAGTCATCACCACACAATCCATAGAAACTTGTTAAACTTGCGGGATGCCAAGGGAATGCAGACCAAAATTAGGCTAAGGGTCGGATATAATGAGGTTAATCACGAATGGTTAGTTTCGAGTGAGGTCTGACCACTCTACAAAGGCTGAGATGGGGACAGGTGGAAATTACGTTCAGGAAGGCCATTTGGCTATGGTTGAGTCAAAGAAATTCTAGAACCATCATCCCTAACTCCGACTCCAAACACCTTTCCATTTCACCTTGAAAGGATATCGAGCATAAGTTCTAGTTGCAATGGAAGCATGTTTACATGATTGCACAAAAGTTTGCATGTTAACAAAAGATTGGAATATACGTACTCAAAGATTCATACTACAAACAAAAACTCACGGTTAAAATGCACTTATATGTCACCAAGGTTACTCACTTTGTTAAGGTACTCACGCTATCAATTGTAAAACCATAAATCATGTCAAAAGATGGTTTGTAATGCTTTAAAATGCTCGAAAAATGATTAAGACTAAGTGTTTCTCAAACATTTAATGACATTACCTTTTGTTGGACTAACTACATTCCCACTCCCCACTTACGAACTTGCATTGTCCTCAATGAAAAGTGAGTAGTAAGAAAGTAGTTAGGGAAACAAAAGGGAATCAAAACTAGTCAAACCAAGTACCAGAATGCCATGAAATGGTGGGTGGGTGGGCATGAACAAGAAATGAACCAATTAAATGACAAGAAATCTGAATACTATCAAAGTATCATCCAACATGTAGAGACAAAAAGATCATTGGCCACACCCGGCCTTAAAAAAAGCAAAAAATATTACACTTAACTTTTACGGGCTGCCTCCCGGTAGCGCTTTTGTTTAACGTCGTTTGCTCGACGAGATTATATGGTAGAAAGGGTGGAATTTATACAGATTAATCGTGCATGGATACTACTAACAATTACTCATAAAAGCATGTAGGAAATAAGCACCAAAGCTAACCGGAAGATAATGCTTAATGAATAATAAGAAAGATAGTACCCGTAATTTGCTAAATTTATAGTCTATAGCTAGACTTCTTCATCTCTCAATGCAATGGTGGTGGGTCATTCTTATGCACCGCATCCGTCTTTTTCATCAAAATCGGTCTCCAACATAGTGTAGACAAATGCCACCAATCCCAACGGTTCTTGACCATTTCCTTTGATTTTCGAGCTTTCGGTTTGTGAGCCTTCGCTTTATTTCTCATGTATTCTTCAACTACATGCGAGTTAGTATGATCCACAACAATGGGACACGAAGTGCCCACAAAAGAACAAGATTCTAGTGTAGTGCGTGGATATTTCAATGAAGTGTATACGTTGAAGACAACGCGCTCATAATTAACTCCCAAACTAAGCTCTCCCTTACAAACATCGATTACGGCTTCTCCCATTGCTAAAAATGGTCTACCAAGGATAAGGGGTGTAGTGTACCCTTCCTCCATATCCATGACAACAAAATATACGGGGAAGTAAAATTTATCGACCTTCACTAGTACATCCTCAATGACTCCCATTGGACGTTTAATGGATTGTTAAGGTCATATTTATATGATTATTAAGGGTGTATTTCACTATTATTTTCCCCACATTTGCATAATTTACATGAGAATTAAGGGTTTAAGTGTAATTATTTAGTAAGGATCATTTTAAGATGGTTATTTGCAAAATTGGTTATTTTAAGTGTTTAATTGATTAAATTATGATTATTTGGATTTCACTACATTTTGCAATGTTTATTTATCCTTTAGGAGGCTTAATTTCGAGTGCTATAAGTGGATAAATGAAGCTCAAGTCGAATTATTCAAGATAGAGTTGGAATTGGCTTGAAGAAATTGGATAAAGATGAAGAGATCCAATCCTCAGCAGTTCAAACGGGCATCTACTGATCTTGGACGAGCGTCCAGAAGTGAACTGACGTCCATGCAGCATCCAGAATCGTATTTTACATTCAGAGAGTTCAGACGGAGGATGAACGAGCGTTTACTCAGCGTCCAGGCATTCTGGACGGGCGTCCGGATATTCAGACGAGCGTCCGCCACCGCCATAGCTTCAGCCGACTTTAAACTCTATATATAGCAGCAGCCTATGAACCCTAAATATAATTCTTTCATACCAAATAATTCACATCACAATTTTACACCAAAAAGCTGCGGCCAGAACCCTAAATTACACAGAGATGAACTTCTCCAACCCAACAATCATCTTCAACATGATTGTTGGCTAAAAGCCTTGCAGTGAGTCGACGGAGGAAGCTCATCAACAACAAACCAACTAGAGAGTTCGATACTGGATGTTTAGTGAGTTTAAGATCTAGTTTTTCATCACTTTTTAACGCTGTTTTACATTGCCATGTTTTGTTGAATTATCAATTCTATGAAACGATCTATTTATCTATCTTTATGCTTGAATAAATTTATGAAAGTCTGTTTATTTGAGTTCTCTTTCATTGAAGTGATGCATCTAATCATGTTATAAGAGATTAGGCATGTTTAGTTGAGTAAGAGTTTGGAGACGATCTCGTGATTTCGTTTTGATTGCATGTTTAGTTTACTTGAAAAAGATAAACGAAACCCTAGAATTTGGTTAGAGATATCTAATTATCCGTGAAAAATCACTACTAAAAACTATGTTCTAAATCATTATCTAGTTGAGTTGTTGGTTGATGGGTGGAATCTGATCGCCTCGCTGTGTTTCCCTTTATTGTTTATTAATCGAATCATTAGTTTAATCTTTAGTTAAGTTTTAGTTTTAGAACCCTAGTTTCTTGCTGATTTTCTGCATATTTTCTGTTCCAGTTCATATTCAGACGCTCGTCCGTGAAATCGAACGCCCGTCCGTTAGATTTAGTTTCCAGACGCTCGTTCACTTTAGTGAACTCTTGTCCATCCTTCTGTTTTCTTATTTTTCAGCTTGTTTTATTTCTGTTTTCTGTTTTTAATTCTTAGGTTTAGGTTTTAGTTAGTTTCAACCTTAGTTTAGTAGTAGTTTAGTGACATGATCGATATAGGTTTATATTTGAATTCGATAAACGTTCCATTCCCTTAGGACGACCCGATAACATCCTTTACTACAGATCCTTATACTTGGGGTGTTTCGGTATTATAAATTTAAAACGTGTTTTTACCGAACAAGTTTTTGGCGCCGTTGCCGGGGAATCGGTTTCGGTTGTCGGATTCTTTTAGGTATAAGTTTTATATCGATTCTAATTTTAATTCGTAGTTTTTAATTTTAGGATTACATTTATTATTGTTTTATTTTATTTGATTTTCTTTCAATTATTTTCCTTACTTTTTATAGTTTAGATTTGTTTCCGTAATTATAGATTTGTTTTATTTTGTTTCCATAGTTCTTTTCTGCTTTTATATTGTTTTTTATCTCGTTTTTAATTTCTGGTAACCTTAGTTTTTAGGTTTTCGAATCCGAACGAGCGTTCATTTATCTGAACGCCCATCCACCTCAATTCTGTCTTCTGAACGACGTTCATTCAACTGAACTAGCGTTCAGTTCTGAACGAACGTCCACTAACACTGGACGCCAGTTCAGTCTGTTCAATCATCACTTCTTTGCTATCTTCTCTTATCTCTTTTCTTTTCTTCTCTCTTTCTCAACCATCTAATCTTTTCTAAACCTGTTCTAATCAACCCCAAAGGGTTGATTCCTTCCTTTTCCTTTCTTCTGGTTTATGCAAACAAGAAGTAAGAAGGGACTTCTAATCTTTGATCCTGAGCCTGAACGATCTATCCTTAGAAGAAGGCTTCTCCCTGATCTTGACGCCATGGCAGATCAAGATCCAAATCCGAACCCCCAAGCCCAATTAAATCTCATTCTTCAACAAATTCAAGCTCTGCAACAACAGCAGAATCAACAAGCTGGTATAAACCAACAACTTCAACAATTCCGCCAAAACCAGCTTAATCAGTTGAACCAGGACCCCTATACCCCATATCTTAATCAAGATTTTCTCGAAGGGCATAGACCTATTCGTCCTCCTGACATGGGAGGAGCGAATTTCGATCTAAAGAACGGAGTAGTTGCTCTAGTTCAGAATAGTTCTTTCCATGGCACTGCTCAGGAAGATCCACACGACTTCTTGTCCACATTTGTACAAATCTGTGAAGCAGGCCATTATCCTGGTGTTGATTCTAAGATCGTAAAGTTGAAACTATTTCCTTTTGCTTTGAAAGGTGAAGCAAGCAGATGATTTAAGTCATTAGCCCATCATTCTCTCCATACATGGAATGATGTCAAAAGAGCCTTCGCTCTTAAGTGGGTTTCACCAGGCAAGATTATGGAGATGAAACGGGAAATAGCTACTTTTGAGCAGCTAGAGGATGAGACTGTTGGCAAAGCTTGGGAAAGATTGAATCTTTTGATGAGGAAATGCCCCAATCACGGATATGACAGACATGAGTTGTTGGAACTGTTTTACAGAGGTGTCTCTCAACCTAATAGAGACTATCTTGACTCCACAGCTCATGGATCCTTCTTAGGGGGAGGTGATGAGACTGCTTACAGAGTAGCCGAGACAATTGCCAAGAACAACATGTGGTCGACTCCTAAGAAGACCAATATTGTTAAGAAAGAAGGTACTGCAAGCAATCCTGATACACAGCTGTTGGTTGCTCAGATGGAATCGATAAGCAAGCAGCTGGCCAATCTTCAGATGCAGCCTTCTGAGGTGAATTATCTTGGAACACAGGCAGGGACTGAGATGACGGAAGAAGTGAATTTAATGGAAAATCAAAACCAACCCTTCCGAAACTTCAACCAAAACCAGAACTACTCAGGATTTCAAAGACAAAACTTCAATCAAGCCAAGTTACCACCTGGCCCTTCAAATTCGAATTCTTTCAACTCGAACTATCAAAGGCCAGTTCAGAACTCCCAAAGGCCTCCAGGTGGCTGGAACCAAAATCAAAACCACAATCACACCACATGGTTAAGACATTGTCTACTAGTGTTAAAGCTATTGAGAGACAAGTTGGTCAAATGGCAGACCAGCAAGCAAGCAGACCTCACGGTAAACTTCCGAGTTATACCGAGAGAAATCCGAAAGCTGATGTGAATGTTTGTACTGCCATTACACCTCAGTGGGAGTATGGACAAGAAGAGGAGTTGAATGAAGTAACATTGAGAAGTGGTAAGAAGGCTGAATCCGGCAAGATGTCGGGAAACGAGTAGCCCCTCCTGACGCCATGAGTTCAGGAGGGGGAAATCAGAAATCACATGCCGGAGAAAGCAACGATGAGGAGCTTAGTGACAATTCTTCGGAGGATGAAAATAATTCTGATGACGAGGAAAGAAAGGAAAGTCAAGGGGCGGTACCCCTGACTAAGAAAAAGAAAGAAAAGTTCGTAAGATGGAAGGATAAGGAGGATGAGGCGATAAAGAATCAGGCCACAAAGAATGATAAAGCCCTTCCTTATCCACCGAAGAGCAAGGAGAGAGCCCTCGCCAAAGACAAGCAGTATGATGGGGTGAGGAGGATACTTAGGGACACTAAAGTGAGTATGCCCTTAGCTGAGGTATTGTCTGAAATGCCTAAATGTACTAAGTATCTTAAAGAATTCTGTGGGAGCAAGAGAAAGCTTCAGGGGATGTCTGAAGAAGTGTTTCGAGAAGATTGCGCAATGGTTTCACAAAAAGTCGCTGTTAAACGAGGTGACCCTGGCAGACCTTCAATCTCCTGTGAGATTGAAGGCCATTTGTTCGAAAATGTTTTATGCGACTCAGGGGCCTCCATCAATGTGATGCCATTAAATGTATGCAAGAAGCTCGGGCTAGACAAAAGAATGCGAGAACGCCCCATTTCTCTTCAGATGGTCGACAAATCTAGTCGTACTGCAGCCGGTTGTGTAGCTAATGTTCTCCTTCAAGTTGCACATTTGGTCTTCCCTACCGACTGGGTAATCCTAGATTATCCACCTGATAAGGAAATGCCTCTAATTCTAGGCCGAACCTTTTTGGACACTTCCAATGCTCTCATCGACTTCTGCAAGGGAAAGATTACTCTTAGAGTCGATGATTCATCCGTCACCTTCACACGAGGGACAAGTCCTGAAAGAGCCGTAATTGATGAAATATCGTTTGTCGAAGCCATATATGAGGACGGAGGAGATGCCTATTATGAGGATGCAATGGAGCTTACAGAGATAGGTGTTTTCGACTGCGGACCATCTTCTGATTCATTGCAGGCCGTAGTCACTGACGAGTCATCGTCATTCACTCATACTGAGCCTGTTATTGAGTTAGAAGGATGGAGAGGCTCAGCAACAAACGATGATTTCAAAGAGCTGACTAAGGAAGACTTTACCCCGGGTGAAGAGGAAGCTTTGATGGGTAGTTGGGACGAAGTAGACTTTTGGAGAGAAGCTACCCAGTGGGAAGTTGATGATTGGGAAGAGCTAGCAGAAGAGCTTAAAGACGAGGAGTTGAGAAAAATGATCAATCATGAATGGCAGGGAGCAGGTGTTGACCGGAGGATTTCTATGGATGATTTGGTCAACTACCTTTCTGGGGTTGAGCCTCGGGAAGATGAGTTATTCTTCAGTCAACCACTCCAAGCTCACAAAGAAAAAGGTGGCCCATTAAAGTCTAGCATTGAGCAACCACCTACTGACTTAGAGCTTAAACCGCTTCCAAAACACCTTAAGTATATCTTTCTTAAGGATGGAGATAAATTGCCTTTGATCATTTCTTCGAAACTCGACCAAGAGCAAGAAGCACAGCTGATAGAAGTGCTTAAGAAAAACATCCTCGCGTTCGGTTGGCAAGTGGGTGATATCCGAGGGATCAGCCCGGACATATGCATGCATAAAATCCGAACGGAGGAAGGAGCTAAAAAGGTAAGACAACCTCAGCGAAGGCTGAATCCGCATATGCAAGAGGTTGTCAAGAAGGAGGTTATAAAGTGGCTCGACATGGGAATCATCTACGCAATCGCCGATAGCGAGTGGGTCAGCCCTACTCAAGTGGTGCCAAAGAAGGGCGGTATTACGGTTGAAAAGAATGAAAAAGGGGAGGAAGTTGCCCTACGTCTCGTGACTGGCTACAGAGTCTGTATTGACTATCGTAGACTTAATGAAGTCACTGCAAAAGATCACTTCCCCTTACCCTTCATTGACCAACTAATTGAAAGACCGAGTGGTCACAAGTATTATTGTTTTCTCGATGGATACTCTGGTTACTTCCAGATAGCCATCGACCCCAATGACCAAGAGAAGACCACGTTTACGTGTCCATCTGGTACTTTTGCTTTTCGTAGAATGCCATTCGGTCTATGCAAGGCACCCACGACTTTTCAACGGTGTATGTTGGCCATTTTTGATGGACTTGTTGAGAAATGCATGGAAGTCTTCATGGATGACTTCTCAGTCTACGGCGATAGCTTTGATGAAATCTTAAAGAATCTAGATATGGTACTCCAACGTTGTGTTGAGAAAAATCTGGTGCTTAACTGGGAAAAATGCCATTTTCTAGTAGACGAAGGAATAGTTTTGGGACATAAGGTGTCCAATGCTGGTATTCAAGTTGATAAGGCTAAGGTCGAGGCCATTGAAAGGATGACGTACCCTAAGACAGTGAAAGAGGTACGAGGTTTTCTAGGTCATGTTGGCTTCTACAGGCGTTTCATTAAAGATTTTTCTACCATCGCCAAGCCTTTATCAAATCTTTTGAAAGATGATGTAGATTTCTTGTTCGATGCGAAGTGCAAAGAAGCTTTCAATTGTCTGAAAGACAAGCTTATCAGTGCCCCTATTTTAGTAGCACCTGACTGGACCAAGCCTTTCGAGTTGATGTGCGATGCCTCTAATTACGCCGTAGGCGCAGTTTTAGGTCAAAGAGTTGATAAAAGGTTCAGGCCCATTTATTATGCAAGCCGCACCTTGAACCCGGCTCAATGCAATTATACCACAACTGAGAAGGAATTCTTAGCTGTTGTTTTTGCCATTGACAAGTTTAGAAGTTATCTTCTAGGGTCTCAAGTTGTTGTTTGGACCGACCATGCAGCCTTACGCTACCTTATGGACAAAGCAGATGCAAAACCAAGGTTACTTCGATGGATTCTGATTTTACAAGAGTTTGACCTTGTGATTAAAGATAAGAAAGGTAGTGAGAATATTGTGGCTGATCATTTATCTCGCCTAGTAAATGAGGGTGCAGAGAATCACAATGATATAGGCATTGATTTTCCGACTGAGCAATTGATGAAGCTTGAAACGGTTAGGCCGTGGTATGCTGACTACGTCAACTATTTAGCGAGTGGTCATTTAGAGGACATGACGTATCAGGAGAAGAAAAAGTTCTTTTCTGACCTTAAATATCTCGTATGGGAAGATCCTTATTTGTTCAAGGTCTGTAAGGATGGTTTGCTTCGAAGGTGTGTTCCTGAGCATGATCAGTGGGATATCCTAGAACAATGCCACAGCGGTCCTACAGGAGGTCATTATGGAACACCGAAGACGGTTGCAAAGATTCTTCAAGCTGGATTCTACTGGCCGACTCTGTTTAAAGACGCAGAAGCCTTTTGTAAAGGTTGTGATAGGTGCCAGAGAACAGGAAGGCAGAGTAGTCGGATGGAAATGCCACTTAAGCCCATTCTTGAATGCGAAGTTTTCGATGTATGGGGCATAGATTTTATGGGACCCTTTCCATCCTCATGTGGTAATAAGTATATCCTCGTCCGTGTGGATTATGTTTCAAAGTGGGTCGAGGCCATAGCTACTCAAACTAATGATCACAAGGTTGTAAAGAAATTCTTGCAAAAGAATATCTTTACTAGATTCGGCTGTCCGAGAGCACTCATTAGTGATGAAGGTACTCACTTTTGCAATGCGCCGCTTGACAAGATCCTTGAGAAGTATGGTGTCAAACATAAGATTGGTACACCATATCATCCTCAAACTAGTGGCCAAGTCGAGGTAAGCAACCAGAGCTTGAAAAGAATTTTAGAGAAGACCGTGAACAATAACCGATCTAATTGGAGTCTTAAGTTGGATGACGCATTGTGGGCCTATCGTACTGCATTCAAAACCCCGATGGGCACGTCACCCTTCCAAATGGTCTATGGCAAAGCATGTCATTTACCTGTCGAACTTGAACACAGAGCTTTCTGGGCAATTAAATTCTTAAATTTTGATAGCCAACTCTGTGGGGAGAAAAGGTTGTTACAGTTGAACGAGCTCGACGAATTCAGACTCCGTGCATACGAGAATGCTAAACTCAGCAAGGAGAGAACTAAGATACTCCATGACGCTAAGATCAAGGACCGAGAATTCAAAGTTGGTGAAATGGCTTTACTCTATAATACTAGACTTCACCTGTTTCCGGGTAAACTCAAGTCTAGATGGTCTGGTCCCTTTGAGATTCTCGAGGTTAATCCAAGTGGAGTAATTACTTTGAACGGGTATGGTAATCAAGCTTTTAAAGTGAATGGCCATCGACTTAAGAAATATTTTGGGCAACCAAAGGAAAAGCCTGAGATTCTTTATTTCCAAAGAAGAGATGAGAATACAGATGTCATGATTTGTGAAGAGGTTCCATCTTATTTCTTTGAGTCAGATGATGATGACGTTCCTATATCCACCCGTGAGGTACCTTCTACTGAAACTTCTGATCATACCACTATGTCTATGCCTATCGTGCGCAAGAACAAGAAGAAGAGAGTCAGTGTAGTTTGGAGAGAAAAATTTAATGATCTTATAGCACACTTGACTTGTTGTTGTGGTGAAAATCACTTCCGCCCCAGTACTTCTGATTCTGATACTGAGGTGACGGTAGTCAAACCAAAGTGGCCCGATCCAGGTTGATCTTTTGAAATCTGTGTCAAGCTATTGACGTTAAAAGAGCGCTCCTAGGAGGCGACCTAGTTTGTTTTATTTGTTTTATTTTCTTAGGTTGTTTTGTTTTCTTGTTTTTAGAAGTGGTACTCTAGTTGCGTGATGGTTATTCCTTTTACTCTTGTTGTAAGTGTTTTGTATATTTGCTCATATACCCCGTGTACCCCGAGATTATATGGTATGTCGAGTGTTGCAGATATTTTTTAGCAGGTTCGCAAGCTTTTATGTCCAGTGTTGTCTATTCAAGTTGTAACGGTACATTCATGCTCCGGCCTGACCTCTACCAACTTTCATCCGACAACCACTGTTGAAACCAGCTAAGTTTTTTTCTTTTATTTTGCACATTCTGAGGGCATAATGTGATTTAAGTGTGGGGGGGTGTTTGGGTATGTTTTTATGCTATATCTTTGAAATATGAGTGAATGTTAAATTTCCACGAAATTTAAAATTTTTTGTGAGTCTCGAGCATATAATTGAAACTTTAATGCTTGCTAGTTGTAGTTTTCTAACGATGATAGTATGTGACTTGGTGAGATAATTATAGCATATTTTTACTTTTATGGAGATAGTTTCGTTTTTCACTCACGAAAGCCTTTGATTTTGAAGCATTGACTTTTGAATTGTATCCTTTCATTATTTTTAGTGATTTATTCATAATAAGATCAGTGTAGTTACACCTAAGTTAGACCGTGTACTATGAATATCATAACGTTTGAATGTGATAAGTGAGATGTAACTTATGACTTGGAATAGTGAATGAATAAAGTGAGTAAGTAATTGTTAATAAATACGTTTGTCGGAAGCTGGTTAATGATTTGAGTGCGGTAGGGTATACCTCGTATGTCCTATTCCACTATGATGACCAATAGCTCACGATAGTCAGTTTATAGCTACCTTATGATTTGAGTAGGTAGGGGATTATCACGAAATGTCCTGCTCTGCTATGATGGGTAAGAGCTTATTCTGATATGCGTTACAATTGAAAATTTTGAAGAAATTGAAAATAAAAGTTAAGTCTTTGTTATCATGGATCTTATACCCAGTATAAACCGCATGATATGCTGTAGGGATTATCCTACTGAGTGCGTGGGAAGGCTTGAGTGGAGCTATTACTGTCTATACCTAGGATAGTCATTGAAATTTTTGAAAGGATATTTCTTTGAAAGGCTTGTTAAGATTGAGAATGGCTTGTCACACTTACACTGAATCTATCTCTGTGTTGGTATCATTTGCTATAGTTGTTGTATCTTTTGTTACGTGAGTTAGAGATCTATGTGGATTATTTATAAAGTTGAGCTATAGTTTTGATTGTTTTGTCCGAGGACGTACAAAAAGTTAAGTGTGGGGGTGTTGTTAAGGCCATATTTATATGATTATTAAGGGTGTATTTCACTATTATTTTCCCCACATTTGCATAATTTACATGAGAATTAAGGGTTTAAGTGTAATTATTAAGTAAGGATCATTTTAAGATGGTTATTTGCAAAATTGGTTATTTTAAGTGTTTAATTGATTAAATTATGATTATTTGGATTTCACTACATTTTGCAATGTTTATTTATCCTTTAGGAGGCTTAATTTCGAGTGCTATAAGTGGATAAATGAAGCTCAAGTCGAATTATTCAAGATAGAGTTGGAATTGGCTTGAAGAAATTGGATAAAGATGAAGAGATCCAATCCTCAGCAGTTCAGACGAGCGTCCAGAAGTGAACTGGCGTCCATGCAGCGTCCAGAATCGTATTTTACATTCAGAGAGTTCAGACGGAGGATGAACGAGCGTTTACTCAGCGTCCAGGCATTCTGGACGGGCGTCCACGATATCCAGACGAGCGTCCGACGCCGACTTAACCCCAACCGACTTTAAACTCTATATATAGCGGCAGCCCTAAATATAATTCTTTCATACCAATTTATTCACATCGCAATTTTACACCAAAAAGCTGCGGCCAGAACCCTAAATTACATAGAGATGAACTTCTCCAACCCAACAATCATCTTCAACATGATTGTTGGCTAAAAGCCTTGCAGTGAGTCGACGGAGGAAGCTCATCAACAACAAACCAACTAGAGAGTTCGATACTGGATGTTTAGTGAGTTTAAGATCTAGTTTTTCATCACTTTTTAACGCTATTTTACATTGCCATGTTTTGTTGAATTATCAATTCTATGAAACGATCTATTTATCTATCTTTATGCTTGAATAAATTTATGAAAGTCTGTTTATTTGAGTTCTCTTTCGTTGAAGTGATGCATCTAATCATGTTATAAGAGATTAGGCATGTTTAGTTGAGTAAGAGTTTGGAGACGATCTCGTGATTTCGTTTTGATTGCATGTTTAGTTTACTTGAAAAAGATAAACGAAACCCTAGAATTTGGTTAGAGATATCTAATTGAATCCGTGAAAAATCACTACTAAAAACTATGTTCTAAATCATTATCTAGTTGAGTTGTTGGTTGATAGGTGGAATCTGATCGCCTCGCTGTGTTTCCCTTTATTGTTTATTAATCGAATCATTAGTTTAATCTTTAGTTAAGTTTTAGTTTTAGAACCCTAGTTTCTTGCTGATTTTCTGCATATTTTCTGTTCCAGTTCATATTCAGACGCTCGTCCGTGAAATCGAACGCCCGTCCGTTAGATTTAGTTTCCAGACGCTCGTTCACTTTAGTGAACGCTCGTCCATCCTTCTGTTTTCTTATTTTTCAGCTTGTTTTATTTCTGTTTTCTGTTTTTAATTCTTAGGTTTAGGTTTTAGTTAGTTTCAACCTTAGTTAAGTAGTAGTTTAGTGACATAATCGATATAGGTTTATATTTGAATTCGATAAACGTTCCATTCCCTTAGGACGACCCGATAACATCCTTTACTACAGATCCTTATACTTGGGGTGTTTCGGTATTATAAATTTAAAACTCGTTTTTACCGAACATGGATCTATCCGCAAGTTGGAGAGTCATCTCCGTACGCTTAAGCTTTCCTATGCCAATTTTCATGAAATCATTGTAGGACATGAGGTTTATGCTCGCACCGAGATCACATAGCACCTTCTTAAACAATAATCCCCCAATCTCATATGGGATAGTAAAACCCCCGAGGACTTTAAGCTTAGGAGGGAGCTTATGTTGAAGCACGGCGGAGCACTCATCACTTAGACACACCATCTCATACACTTCCAACCGTTTCTTGTTGGAGAGTATGTCCTTAAGAAACTTGCCATACGCCGGCATATTAGTGAGTGCTTCGATGAAAGGGATATTAATGGTTAAGTGCCGAAAAGTGTCAAGAAAATGTGCATACTTTTTATCCAATTTCATCTTTTTAATTTCCTCTTGAGGGGGATAGGGAAGTGATTCAAGATCAATTAAAGTAGGATTAGAATGTATACCACCCTTACCTTTGTCGGTTGATGAAGAGGTTGAGGCTTCTTTGAATGTTTATGCACTGGTTGGCCGCCAATTGATGTCATTTTGCTTTTTTTTTCCTTGACTTTTGCATTGGTTCCCTTTGAGCTTATTGGATAGGAACCGCCAAAGGCTCCTTAGAAACCGTGTTTTCTTCAACATGATCTTCTCTCACGTGTTCATTGAATAGAGTTCTTAGATCTCTAGCCCTTGGGTTCTTCAATATTCTTGCCACCTTCACTTTTTCTTCTTCTTTCTCCACCTCAACATAGTCATTATTTCCCAAGAAATCATCAAAAATTTCTTCCTCTTCTTCACTTAATTATTTTTCCTCATCCATGTCATGCAAATCATTATCGACTTCATTACTCACTTTATTCTCATAAAATTCATGATTCCCATATACTTTTCCACTTCGAGTAATGAGAGCATTGACTTCTCTCGGGTTTCTCTCGGTGTTGCTTGGTAATCCACCCGGTGGTCTACTACTATGTCTCTCGCCTTCCTTAGTCAAAAGGTCTTCAATAACTCTTATTGATGCCTTTATCGTTCTCATTCTCATTTCGTGCCCACTCATAGATGTTTTTAAAGTACCAACCTCTTGAGACATCATACCAATAGAAGTCATCATTGTTTGCATATTGGCGGCTTGAGTAGACACAACTCCCATCAAGTTTTCCATCAAAATTTTCAAATGAGAGACATCCTCCATTGATTGAGAACTTTGTTGAACATGTGCTTGTTGAGTAAGAACTTGTTGGTAAAAAGGATGTGGTTCAAAAACATTGGTGTGAGTGTTATTCAAATCCCGATGTTGTCTCAATAAACCCATTTCTTCTTGTGTAGATACATCGGACTTTGATAATTCTTCGATATGAAAAACACCAAATGTCACATCATCACATTTTCTACGCTTCCACTCTCTCTTCCCTGCTTGTAATTCATCCATCTTCTTATTTATCACCGTCATTTCTCTCAAAATTTCTTCCTCGTTCGAAATCTTCTCATCCCCAATGGAAACTTCCGTTTCACTTGGACCGGGATCCCACAATTTCTCATTTCTTGTCACTCTTTCAATAGCCTTATAAACATCTTGGGTCGTGCTCATCATAAGTGATCCGTGGCATGCCGAATCAATTTTTTTCCTTGACAATTTATGCAAGCCTCTACAAAATAATTGTACTTGCATTTCCAAAGTATATTCATGATTTGAACATGCCCTCAAAAGCTTCTTAAAACGGTCCCAATCATTGTCCAAAGATTCAATTAAATCTTGCTTGAATTTAGCAACTCTTACCTTCAACTCCAAGTATCTACCCGGTGTAAAGTATTGCTTCAAAAACTGGGTTTGTATATCATCCCATGATTTCAAGTGGTCGTGGGGAAGTGACATTCCTTTGCTTGACCCTTCAATAAAAAAGGAAATAATGTAAGACGGGTAAATTCTTGACAAATACTATTTTGGAATCCCGTATTGCATATTTCTTCAAGGTTATAAAGATGTGAATGTGGGTCATCATGGGCATTTCCATGGAATTGAGCTCTACTCTCCACTAGACCAAACATATGAGACTTGATTGAAAAGTTTTTAGCATCAATGTGAGGTAGCCGAATAGGATTATGAACTTGATTTTTTCTTTGAGTGGCTTGCTCACAAAGCGGTCTATTTTGGTAGGGTGGATTTGGAGGTGGATCATATGGATATGGTTCTTGGGGTGGTGGTGGAGGATTTTCATTTGGATTTAAGGGATTTTGTTCAAAAAGGGCATTTTCGTGGTTATTCCATCCTTGTACCTCATTCATTTCCTCTTCTTGGTGTGATGACTCTTGTAAAGATACTTCACCAAGATCCAATTCACTACGAGCTTGGCCAACCTTATTCTCAACAATTCGATCCCTAATACAAGTGTTGATATCCGGGATGTAAGGAGTATTGGGGCTGTACCATGTCGATATTGGTTCATCAACTACAAGATAGAAAATAACAAGAACACAATTAATAGAACTTGGTGACTTACCAAAGAGGTAAGCACCAAAAAAGTAAAAAAGAAAAGATTAGAAAATATTGACTTATTCTCAAGATTTTTGAGCTAGTATAAGTATCAACCGTTACACAATCCCCAGCAACGGCGGCAAAAGCTTGATCGAACTTTTCTAGGTGTCCAATCTTACCGGTAGTGTACCGGGTCAATTGTAGTCTAGTAAGTGGTCAAGGTCGTATCCACGAGGATTGTGAGGTTGAACACCAAAAAGCTATTATTATCTTGATCTAAGTCGCAAATTAACAAGAAGGTAAATGTATCTAAAATCTACTACTAAAAAGGGTGATAAATGATAAAAAGCCTAGCCAAGACAATGTGTAGATTAAGCTAATCTCTCAAAGTATCATGGGAATGATTTCCTTCCACCTACCATTGGTGTTCAAAAGTGTGAAACGGTGCATTCCTAAGCAAGTAGCCCCCCTCTTACGAGTGTATGAAACTACTATATGCTTCCTCATTGGCCTAGGTGTCCTAAACCTAATGAATTGGCACGATAAGCACTTGAATGCAATGACAATGTCAACAATCCCCGGATAAGAAATCGAATGCCTCAAGAGGTCGATTTTACCTTCCGGTTCTCCTACCATCTTCACACATCTAATATCTCCTTTCGGTCTCCATTAAACATGTAGATGCAAGCATTAGTTAATTACTCCAATACAAGCAAACCATACAATGCAAGTAGGAAAAGATTCACAACAATTGAAACTAAACAACATGAACAATCATTCCCAATCAACATAAAAGATTACACTACTTCTACAACACCATCTTGGCTAGTGGTGAGCTAGCCACTCATGATTAAAAACACAAACTTGTCAATGTAAGCATTCATAATCATAAGAACAATTAATTCAAAGTAAAGATTAAGAATTTACCCAACCGAAAGCTAATTTGTTTACAAGTGAAATTAGATGCTAATTTGTGGTGGAATTTGGCTAGGAGAGCCTTGAGGATGGAGGTGTCTTCAAGATTTAGGGTTGGGGGGCTGAATAAGCTGAAAACTGCTGCAAATTCGACTTCTTATGGTGAAAAACGCCTAACGAGCCGAGCTGCCAGAAGTTCGGTTCGACAGGTAGTTCGGTACTAGAACATCTTCAGTAAATTGATCATAAATTTGGGTGTAGACCTCCGATTTGAGTGATTCAAGATGAGTTAGAGAGCTTGTTTGAAGATATACAACTATTGTGAAGAAGTCCAAACCTAATTCTGCCTCTAAGGTGGGTCAAATGTTGCTTGAAGATAGGTTACGGTTGAAGCACTCATGACAAATGATCCGTGTGAACTCGTAAGCTTATGGCACACATTCTAGCCCTCAAAAGGTGTGCTTATTCTCAACATATGGCGTCACTCGGGGTCTTGGTCAACCTATAATCCTGCAATAATCACCAAAATACCAACCGTAAACCGGACACGACGCTCCGGTTACCATAACCGGTACAAAACCTATCAAAATATGATATTTTATATAATAATTACTATCTACACATATGGATGAAACTAAGAAAATAATGACTCGAATTGATACGAAAACATTAATAAATGCATGAGAAATGAGGATAAAACATTGTAAAAAGTGTCATCTAGTTGACTTAAATCAAGACTCTACAACGGAAGTCGAATACATAGCAGCCTTAGATGCGGCAAAGGAAGCAATTTGGATGAAGAAGTTCATTACTGAACTTGGTGTGGTTCCCTCCATTGAAGGTCCAGTGCCTCTGTACTGTGATAATAATGGAGCGATATCTAAGTTAAAGGAACCAATGTCTCATCAGAAGTCCAAACATGTGCTACGGCGCTATCAGTTGATTATAGAGATAGTAGATAGAGGAGATGTAAAGATAGAGAAAGTCCACACGGATGATAACATAGCTGATCCGTTGACCAAGACATTGTCTCAAACAAAGCATGAGAAACATGTTCACTTGCATGGGCTTTAGCATATGGGTGATTGGCTTTAGGCCAAGTGGGAGATTGTTATAAAGGTGTCCTAAACCCAATCGGGTTGGACCGGATCCGACCGGGTCGGGTTGTTTACAGTCTATTTAGTTCATGTAATATTTTTATTATGATTAATAAAAGCACTTATGTTATTATATATTGTTTATCTTCATGTTATTTGTTGTACATATATAGTAACCTCCCTAGTATCAAACTGTGATAGAGAAACCATGATAGTGATTATGGTTGATGAGATCTCTAATCACTATAACAAGTATGGTACTTAAATGTCTCTAGTCCTATGTATTGTCAAATGGGACATTGATAGTATAATCAGACTAGCACGTATTGGACATCTTCTATCTTATAGAAGGTAGGGATAGATCTCACTTGGACTATACGTGGATTAAGTGTCACACTATGTGGTGGTGGTGTAATTATCTTTTTGACCGGAGTCTTCATGGCATCACGGTGTGGAACACTATTGAGATTTCCCTAGCCATCATGCGGTAGTGATTGGGTATGATATTGAAGCATTATACATGATTGTGTTAGAAATCGAACGCAATTCAAAATTTATTTCCTATCGACCCAAGATCGAAACAAACAAGTAGTATGGTTACCTTGGTTGATCTAAAAGATCGACGCTTTGACCGTCTAAGGAGAGTAGTACTAGTGTTCGGCCTCTAAGTCCACAGAATCCCATCATGGATTGCTATTGGAAAACTCCGTTGCTAGACCCTTTTCCCTCTCTCCAACTCTCCATAGGATGCTCTCTATTTTACACAAGAACTATTAGTTCTTGGAATTATGATGTACAAAAGAGCTTGACACCCACTTCCTTTATATAGAGGAGGTGGCGCCCCAAGAGGTGTGGAGGAGAAGAAAACCTTTCCCAATAAAATAAGGAAAATATAATTGATTGATTTATCTCATTAATATTCAATATCTTATATTAAATATTTCCAATATTTTGTCAATATCTTATATTGATTATATTTATCTTATTACCATAAATCTATTTTTCCAAAATCTATTAATATCTAATATTAATATTATGGTAATCTTATTAATTAAATTGCACAATCCAAATGTATCCAAATACACAAAAGATGGCGCCATTCATTAGGCAACATACGTGTGTCATACACACTTAAATTTTGTCCATATATATTTAATTTATAATATAATACTATGATTAATTAATTTGTAAAATACATGTGTATCATATACACATAATAATTTCGACATACATACATCATATGTATATTTTAATTAATCAACATAATTAATATCTTGAAATATTAATTTACCACTATAACCTTTATAGTCTCGAGATAAACTTTCCTTATTTGGTTATCATCTATAACCACATTTTAATCCGGCTAGATGTTCATATGTGTGTGACCCGATAGGCTTCCGAATATGTTGGCCGTAGACACAAAGCGCAAATTACGAAAATGCCCTTCATGCCTAACGATCACGGGATAGCGTCTAGCAACACACCGTGACCCCCAATCATCGGAAGAGTCAAATGCAATGACTACTACCTTTAATGTGAAACAGTTACCGTGTAACTTACAATCCTATCAGTAATAATATCCATACGTTCGTTAGTCGAAAGTGTCAAAACATCAACGACCGTATCTTATAACTGGATATCATGCTCTCTCGGTAACTCGTTTACTCACTTTGCAAAGATTCACGAGTAAGACATTCCTTATAAGAAGGCCATTTCGGATATTCGATCCCAATCATAGGATACGCGATTCCCGGACGACCAATCATGTATACTCCGCATGCTTCGATCATACCCAATCACTACCGCATGATCACCCCGTGGCTAGGGGAAACCTCAATAGCGTCAAAGCATGACAATCCACACCGTGATGCCATGAAGACTCCGGTCTTAAGGATAATTACACAACCGCCACATAGTATGACACTTATCCCTGTAAGTGGGTCAGTCTAACGTACGCATTCTCTAATACACGTCCACGTACAGTCCAAGTGTCTCTACACTTCGATAGACGAGATCTATCCATGCTCTAAAGACAGAAGACATCTAATACGTGCTAGTCTGTTTATACTATCAATACCCTGTTTAATAGTACATCAGCCTAGAGACATTTAAGTATCAAACTTATTAAAGTGATTAGAGATCTCATCAACCATAATCGCCTATCATGGTTTCTCTATCACAGTCTAATACTAAGGACGTTATCATATAACAATTCATAATTGGTTCATTAAAACAACATATATATGACAACAGAAAAGCCATTTAATATATGTATAAACATAAAGAAATAGTAGAAATGATCCGACCCGGTCGGATCCGGTCCAACTCGATTGGGTTTAGGACACTATTTCAACAATCTCCCACTTGGCCTAAAACCAATCACTCGCACACATAAGACCAAGTTGAAACACAAGAATCTCACGCAATACTCGCAACCAGCCCTAGCCATAGACGGATCGCTATCCGTGGGGACTCAGACTATCTTCATATCACGTTCCAAATGACCAAGTCAAAGGAACCGCCTCAACACACAGATGAATCTCTGACGAGACCCTGGTCCTTGCTTCAAGCAATGAATCCACTTACTATATCAGCTATATAGAAAAGGTGGAAGAACCGTACAAGGTTCCGGAATGAACCTTCTAGATCCATGTACTGCTCTACTGTGTTTTGGCCTAGTTGTAGAATTTACAGTGACCCATAGCTAAGAACATTTCCAGCTCACTGTATCACTTAATCAAAGTGACTGCAAACCCAGATCGTAGCTCCCACTCGCCTTCATAAGACTCAGTATATATGTCTGTATATCTACGTTTATTTATTTCCAAGTTTCAATAAACTAGGAATTCTTCCTTAACTTGTTTAAGGATATTCTCGATATCTACCAGATTTACTTTCATACTTGCTCATGACTATTCATGAATTATGAACATCCGGCATTTCCTTTATGATGGTTCCTATCGCAGTAGAGAAGGAAACCGTCCATAAGCATCATCTTTCACCTTATCTTTAGGACGAACGTCCTAACATAGATATATCTTGAGAAC
>CM044900.1:46759146-46913664 GCA_024500145.1 Gentiana dahurica var. dahurica
AAATTGGTCGGAAACACGTATTTCCGACGAAATACCGACGAATTCTCCCGTAGGAATTGCCAGAAATTCTAGTAGTGAAAATAAATGCGAAAAATAAACCACTGAGATGGATCGTTGGTACCTCTGTATCTAACCTATAAATAAATAAACCCTAAGCATATAATAAAAAATTAATCTACTCTATTCTTCAGCCACCTCAGGTATTTGATTTTCTGCTCTTGTTTGTTTATTAAAAAACTGCTCCAGCCGAGTTGGTAAGAGTTTTCTTCTTCCTTTATCACCGCTTGAGTTGGAATCCTTTTTTCGTCGTTTTTTTTTTGAATCGTTAAATTTTTTTATTTTTTTATCGAATAAAAAAAACTTCCGAACAGAAGAGAAAAAAAATACATCGAATAAAAAAGCTTCCGAACAGAAAAGAAAAAAAATACAAAAAAAAATTCCATAAATTTATACAGACAAGGGGATTTGAATTTGGGTTTGCGCACTATTGAACTAGGGCCTTGACCACTGTGCGACAGCTTTTATTCTTCAAAGTCTTTGCGCAGAATTAATTTAACAATGATGCGGCCGAAATAAAAAAAATTGCAGAAAATTAATGGTGCAAAAATAAATTACATGACATCCTATACCCGGAAAAACGGGTTTACAATAGATCTAACGGTAATTAAGTACCAACCCCAATCCATCTCGTCAACCAAAACATTCAATCACATAAAAAAATAAAAGATGCAATTTTTATTCTATTCCACTCATTATTAATTAATTATGCAATCAAGATCGCAAATCGCTTTAACCTCGCTCTGATACCACAAGTTGGATATACAGAAACCCGAATCCGGATCCATGATTGGATCGTCAGATCTGATTCACAGCACCGATCGAGACACTCAATCATGCACAGCGGAAGCTACGAATAAATTCGCATGCGATTTTACCACGATTCGATTCACATGAGTAATTAATAACAACATGAAAGTTGAAGATTTACCTTATTAAAGAGGAACAGTAAATCGACAGATGGAGAAGCCACAATCTTCCGGATTGTATCTCCTAGCGACGACTGGTGGACGTCGTTCCTTGCCGTAGAACCTCCTCGAATATGCACAAGAAAAACCCTAGGTTTTTCTTCTCTTAATGACTAAGGCAAAGAAACTAATTTTTCTTCCTTTTTATTTGTATTGTGGCGCAATTTGTGATTATTATTGTGCTATGAGGAACTCTCTTTATATAGGAAAATAACTAGTCAAGAGAGTTATCATTTTCACACCACAATTACCTATTCCTATAGGAAAAGATAATTTTGCCATAAAAATAAGAGATAATTCCCAAAAAATCAATCTCTTAATTTTTCCATTAATTATCCAACAAATAGATAATTAATTAATTAATTACACATACGAGATAACCTAGGAAAATTTCTTCTCCTAATTTATCCATAATATGTGGCGCCATTAATTTGTCATTTTTAATAGAATATGTCATTTCTATTTTACATATTATTTACCAAATAAATAATATTGCATATTCATTAAATAGACCAACTATTTAATATTTTCTCGAGGTTCCATAAAACGAGAAAACACTCACGTGTTAGGAGCCAACCCGGGGACCATGGACCTATAACCTGTAGCTACAATAAATTAAATAAAATATTCATCGAACAGAATATTCCTACTTAATTCATTAATTCCGGAATTACGCCACCATAAATCCGAAACTGAACTCTATCGATTATAGATATAACTTATTCTCAAAACGTCGAGTCGAGTCGATAAGTGTCCATTGATATAATCATTACATATAAACTAACCCTCCATAGACTATCCGTAATGAAGCGAGATTATTTCCGTAAACCTCTTCAATACGTCTTATCCTTATTTACCATTAATGCATTAGTGATCAATTAGTTCATAACCAATATGAACTCCGTGGATCGATCAGTTTCTAGGATTAACAAATAAGGGGATTGTCTTTCAACTTCCCGTAGGAAGGAATGGATTCCATATCTGTGAGACACACACTTCTCACTCATTCCAGAATAGTGCCAACGTGAAAGTGATTCGGACCGCGCCACTTAGCGATCCTTAACGAACACATCAAACCTTATCTTGAAACAAGTAGAAGTCTGTAATCACTTCAGGATTAAGGTTAATCAATATATGATCATCTTGTGATTTGATAAGATTTCTCAATCATGGAATTATATGAGAAACGCAGATTAAATCAGTCCAGTCCTATATGGCTTTCATCATATATAAATGCCCCACTTAGACAACCAATGTCGACGGTCCGGATATGACGGTCACACCATAAAATGTTCTGGGCGCATTAATGGTGGTGTAATCAAAAGATCTCATACTTTGATTAAGTTCATCACGGACTAACATTTCAAGTGTATCACCATAAACTTAATCCTCATGTGTGACACACACCAAGTTATATGGCTACATATGATACGACTTGGGGTTTTCAGTAATGTATTTCTTATAAGCCCAAAGCAAATAATAAGATGAGAATAAGTCTGTCATTTATTAATTATAAAAAGAATTACACAAATTGTCTTTCGGGCGCTACTTCCAACAGATGCCATGTAGACTCCGTTCCTAAGTATAATTACACAACCGCCACATAGTGTGACACTTAATAGTGTAAGTGGGTCAGTCTAACGTACGCATTCTCTAATGCACGTCCACGTACAGTCCAAGTGTCTATACACTTCGATAGATGAGATCTATCCCTGCCCTTAAAGACAGAAGACATCAAATACGAGCTAGCCTGTTTATACTATCAATGCCCTGTTTAATAGTACATCAGCCTAGAGACATTTAAGTATCAAACTTATTAAAGTGATTAGAGATCTCATCAACCATAATCGCCTATCATGGTTTCTCTACCACAGTTTAATACCAAGGACGTTATCATATAACAATTCATAATTGGTTCTTTAAAAGAACAAGTATATAACAACAAAAAAGCCATTTAATATATGTATAAACATAAAGAAAAAGTAGAAATGACCCGACCCGGTCGGATCCGATTGGGTTTAGGACACTATTTCAACAATTATTACAAACCAAATGTTGCAAACCCAGAAATGAATGTAGTAAATTACAAACAAAGTTCAAAATATGTGAACATAAGCCTTCTCTGCTGAGTCATCTTGTTGTCCGGACGAAGGGTCTCATCATGCACATTTTCACCTTGAAGAGATAGATGAAACATGGAGTCAGTTGGGCTCGCCTCCTCTAGGACCGGAATACTTGCTGAGGTAGACGGGTTCTGAACACTAATGATCCAAGAGTGAGGGGTCCGTTAATCATGGCCCTTAAATTCTCAACGAGCACAGGGGGCAGATTCCACGAAGCTTCACCGCGCTCAGCCAGATCCACAACAATGGCCGCAAGCTCTTCATTAGTAAACGGGATCTCGGCATGAATGGGCAGCATCCGGGTATCATATGGGTCGGTAAGAGACCGATCTTTGAAAATCTTCAAAGAAGGGGCATCACTCCCAAGAGCCCAACGAGCACATCGCGCAAGATGGTAAAAACCCTCATTGTAACCGGCAAGGCTTGCAATGCCAAGGACATCCTTAAACTCAGCAGACTCCTTAAAGTCCATGGCTCATTTAGCCCCTGCGGCCACACGGGCAGCTTCCAGCTCGGCCTCCTTTTTTTTTTCTATAAGGGCCTTCTTCTCTGTTTACCACAACTCAACGGCCTGTGTAGCGCTTGCCTTCATCTAGTCAATATTCTTGTTGAACTCAAGGGTGTCTTTTTAAGCCTTGGACACAAGTTCAGCTCGAAACAACTCAGCAGCCTCTATCTCTTCTCGGCGCTTCCTCCTCAACTCATTCAGTTGACTTTCAGCGGTCCCCAGCTTCATAGTGACATCTTTCATTTGGTCCTCCAACTTTACGACCTTATCCATGACCTCGTCTCGTGCATGAATTGTCTCAGCATCCATGCGATTGGCCTGAGCAACGGACGTATTCATCTGCAATGAAACGAAGGATCGAAGTTAGAGAAAGTCAAATAAATATATCTCAAAAAAGAAAAAGATGACAGAAAGCAACTTACAAAGGCAGTAAGCAGCCCTATCACGCCGCCAAATCTTCCCGGCGTTGCAAACACCTGGTCCTAGAGCTCAACCGATCAGACATTACTGTTCGAGCTTCGATACCCTTACCGATAGCAACGGCCACTTCATTAGGACCATCCAATCTCAAATTGCGTAGCTGAGGGACCCGAAAAAATGCATCTTCCAGTATGATCACCTCTTCTTCGGTTTCCGGCTTCTTGAAACCTGGGCACAACCACAGAGCTCGACTAGCCGAGGGCTGAGAGAGGCCCGATGCATGTCGCTCGGTCATAGATGGGACGTTAACCTGAGTGTTTATCTTATTCAAATCTTCTTTTGCCGCCGCAGCAGCTTTGTGACTCTGCCCGTCTCCGGTCCTATTCCTCTTTGGATTCGGAACCTTTTCCGGACTGTCGATGTTGATGGGCTCCATCTCAGGAGACTCAGTGAGTTCAGCAGCTGTGGACGATCTTGTCCTCTTAGGGGCCCTGGACGTAGAAGTCTCCCTGATAACCAGGGCTCCAGATTTACCTTTGGCCTGGGAAGCCGTAGCCGCTGTCCTGGCCGGCACGCTTATGGTCAGCAATGCACGCTCGCCCTGTCCGGACAAAATCTACGCCCTCTGGGTCTCAACCCCTTGTGTTTGCTCGAGCATCTATTTATGGAGATGGCTTGTGTTCACCATATCTACAGGGTCGGATACAATCAGCACGAGGCATCAAAAAAGAAAACACAAACATCAAAGATAAAGGAATAAAGCTAAGTATGAAAAATACATATGGAACTGACACCAAACGTTTCCCGCACTCTGGGATCGCCTCCACACTTCTCGCATTCGGAAGGCAAGTATTTCCTATGATGACATTCTGCATACCATTAGGGGTCACATATCATCGGGGCAATTGGAACAAGTACAGGGCCAGTTTCAGGAGCATTAATTCCAGTGGCCCAGACATAAGGTTCATTCACGTCGAGCAAGTCACGCAGGTTGAAAGTCCTTTCCTGCGTAGGTACCTCCCCGCCAATGAACCCCATGAGCATCTTAATCCTAGCTTTAAAGGTTTGATTCTCGATCTCCTCTTCATAGGCCTTAATACTCTTGGTATCCGGCTCATCCCCATTAATTTTCCTAAACGGCCAGCCTACTTTCGACACAACTTTCATACAACGAGTGTGCCAAGTGTTGACCCTGTCCAGAAGATCGAAAAACAGCTGACAGGCTTTCCTTCGGGGAGCGAGCTGCTTGAGACCGCCAAACCTAGTAACCCAGAAGAAATGATTGAACACCGGGATCGACGGTTCCCTACCCAACATCCACTCATAACAATAAAACATATAAGGACTCTCACTAACCCTAGGGAGAGATCGCTGCGATGTGTATCAGTTACCCTCAGGAACTTGACGAAGAAATGATCAAACGGGGGTCGGGCCCCGGCCACAAAATGGTTGTAGTGCAACCAGATGTAGTCAAATCTAGAATGGCCACAAACCCGTTTCCTATCCTTATTTTTAGAGAAGCCTACGAACCTATAATCTTGGGGAATATCATATACGGTCAGGGAAGAGATATAGTCCTCCTGCCCAAAAAAACCTTTCCATCATTTCTCAGCATCTTTATCGAAGGATTTCTGAGCATCCAACTCGGTTAGTCCTTCCTCCGTGTATGTTTTGGGCGGCGCGATTCAGCCTTTTTCCCCCAGGCTCCGCAGGGTCCTTACCCGATTGAGTTCACGTCCTCTTAGCACGACTCGGCATTTCGGCCATCAGGTGATCCATGTTTTTTGGCTCCCTACCTACCGTCTCATCGTCTTGTTGCTCACCGGAATCTACCTCATCGATCCCATACCCCATCGCCTCATAGTCATCATCGTTATTACGTGTCCACTCAGATGAAATCCTATAAAACAAAGAGGTTAGGCGGATAGTCAGTCACCTAGACTCAGAAGTTGGGCCAAGACAAGCGTGTCCGCTCTCCTTGACACCTCGCCCCACCGTTTTCCTGCCGATCGAAACACACAAGGTGGGAATTTTAAACGTTACTAAGGAAATCAAAGTGAAGATCCGGGGACTTCAAGTTTTTCCAGACAAACAAAACAACAGGACAACCATATGCTTTTGAATCAAACTCATGGATGAAAACAAACTCAACAAGGTATCAATATAATTTTACACGTGAAGTTTCAAATTCGAAGCAAAAATGGAGAGAACTACCCTAAACAGGTTCAAATCCAAATGGTAATCGATTAAATCATGCATCTACTAATTTCGAGCATCAAAGCACTCTATCTGAATGATAGGCATGAAAAAATCGAAGCTTTACCTGAAAACTTGAAGATTTTCTGGAAAATTGCTTGAAGATCGATCGGAAAACTCAAACGCCCGCCGGAAATTGCTTGAAGATCAATTGGAAAACTCAAACGCCCGTCGGAAACTACTACTGCACCGTCGGGAATTTCTTGAGATGGCCGAATTCTTCAAAGGTCACCGGAGATTTCTTTAACAAGAAAGAGAGATTGATATTAGGAAAGTGTTAAGGGGTTGAGGTTTGCCTCTTTCTATAGGTCTGTAGGGAACCGAACCATCACACCCTTAAATTTAAAATTTAAATAAAGTAACGGACGAATGGTTATCAAGGCGTTTCCCGCCAATCCGAGCTTAGGATCAGTCAATTCAACTATGACATCAAATACGGGATCGGGGTGACGCCCCGAACAGCTCCCTCATCCAGCGTGACCACTCTCAACTTAAACCCGTCCACTTGATAGCGCGGTTCCAAAGCTTGTCCGCTTAATAGCACAACACTCAAGCCTGTCCGCTTAATAGCGTAGCACACATGTTTGTCCTCTTCATAGCACAACATCTAGCAACGAGTCACTTTATGCCGTAAAGTTGCCTAAACCTGTCCGCTTGATAGCACAGTTCTAAAGCCTATCTACTTAATAGCGCAGCACTCAAGCCTTTCCGCTTAATAGCACAACATACGTGTTTGTCCGCTTCATATCGCAACATCTAGCAACGAGTCGCTTTATGCCGTAAAGTTGCCTAAACCCGTCTGATTTATAGCACGGTTCCAAAGCCTGTCCGCTTCAAAGCATAGCATGTTAATGCACTATCCATTGATTCGAGTCCGATATTATCAAAATCGGCATTAAACTCCTCTCACTAAGGTCACCGGGCCCTGGTATGTAAGCTCGTCTATTATTCTACTCCCTGCCTCCTTTTGCAAACGTAAGGCACGGAATAGGGGGCCATTGATATACTCAACCAATCAACGATCTTACGGATCCTACAAATGACCTGAACCAGGGTCCCACTTATGCATGAGATCGACCTCGGTCCGCACATATACTTGACGGACCGAGCCGCATGATAGTCTTCTCGGGCCACCCACAGACTCAACCAGGCTGGGGGCCGTGCCAGATCTCCCCCAGTGTGTGCCCGCACAATAGGAAAACAGGTTGATGACATTAGCACGGATAAGCTCAATATGGGATCAGGAGGTTATTGCGGTCCGTAGGCCCACGTACCTGACAACCGTTGGTTTAGTCCTTTTGATCGTGTTTAACTATGTCTTATGGTCATTAGCCTAACCGTCATTAGCAATCTACCTATGAATATGGGCAACATGTAACCCATAAAAGGATCTGAGAATCAATAAAAAGCACACCACACCAATTTGTCGAATAACGTGTTCACACCTTGTAGACTTTGGTCCGAATTCATTTGTTCATCATCATCACCATCACTCACTGAAAAATCACATATAATCAGCTAGATATCTATAATAAAAGCTTGACTACACCTTATTGATATTTCTGACGATATCACCTTTTAACCAGGATCGAATTTGTTTAATACAATAAACATGTTAAGTTAGTAGACGGTGATTACCTCGTTTTAAAGATTGATGATTTGACTGTATAGGGAGAGTAATAGTGCACTCAAGCTGTCCACGTGTCCGGCCTCTATCAATATCCACACGAGCACCTCGCCGGAATCCTCCTTGGATAGCTACTAGAAAAATCTGGTTGCTAGACCGGCCATTTTTCTCTCTAAATATCTCTCTAAGAAGCTCTCAGTTTATTTTGTAAATTAGAACTCTTCTAATTGTGATGATACAAAAGAGTTTGACACCCACCTCCTATTTATAACGTAGGTGGTGCCCTAATGTAGTCCAAATATGATTGGGAGAAACGTCCTAATGGATTGAGGAAAAAGAAAACTTTTTCCTAATAAAATAAGGAAAGTATCTTTAACTGATTTATCTCATTTAGTTTAATACCTCATATTAAATATTTCCAAGATATTGTCAATATCTAATATTGATTATCTTTATCATATTACCATAAATTAATTTACACATGTGTGCAAATCTATACACGTTAATATCTAATATTAATATACGATAATATTATTAATTAATTTGCACAATCCAAGTGTATCTTATACACTTAAATATTGCGCTACATATACCAATAAATTGGCATCCGGAATATTTTTAATTAATATAATACTATGATTAATTAATTCGTAAAATACATGTATATCATATATACATATATATTTTGACATACATACATGTATATTTAATTAATCAACATAATTAATATCTTGTATTATATTTATTCATAATAAATAAATACCACCATATTAATTTATCACAATAACACTTTATAGTCGAGATAAACTTCCTTATTTGGTTGTCACTGTAACCACATTTTAGTCCGGCTAGATGTTCTTATGTGTGTGACCCGATAGGCTTCCAAATATGTTGGCCGTAGGCACAAAGTGCATTCCCTAAAATACCCTTCATACCTAAAGATCACGAAATAACGTCTAACAACACACCGTGATCCTCAATCATCGGAAGAGTCAAATGCAATGACTACTACCTTTCATATGAAACGGTTACCGTGTAAATAGACTCCTATCGCTATGATAATAGCCATACAATCGTATCTCGAGTGTCAGTACATCAACGATCGTATCTTATAATCTGGCTATCATGCTCTCTCGGAATAACTCATTTACTCCAACTTTGCAAAGATTCACGAGAGCTAGACATTCCTTATAAGAAGGCCATTTCGGATATTTACTCCTACAATTAGGATACGCGATTTCCGGATGAGCAACTTGGATCCTACGCATGCTTCAGTATCATACCCAATCACTACCACATGATCGCCCCATGGCTAGGGGAAACCTCAATAGTGTCAAAGCATGACATTTCATAACGTGATGCCTTGAAGACTCCAGTCTTAGGATAATTACACAGCCGCCACATAGTGCGACACTTAATAAAGTAACTGGGTCAGTCTAATGTATGTATTCTAAAATACACGTTCGCGTACAGTCCAAGTGTCTCTACACTTTGATAGACGAGATCTATCCCTATCTTCGAAAGATAGAAGACATCTAATACTTGCTAGTCTAATCGTACTATTAATGTCCCTTTTAATAGTACATGCGACTAAAGACATTTAAGTATCAAACCTTTTAAAGTGATTCGAGATCTCATAAACCATAATCACTATCATGGTTTCTCTTTCATAGTTTGACACTAAGGGCGTTATCATATATACAATATCATAATTGGTCCGTTAAACGAACAAATATATAATAACAGAACAACCATTTGATATATGTACAAACATAAAGAAATAGTAGTGTTGGTCCCTTGGAAAGCCTAACACAAGTTTAGAGGGGGGGGGGGGGGTGAATAAAATTGTCCCTAAAACTGGATTTAAAACAAATTAAAGTTCAATTAAAACTTGTGTGGAGTTAAGCTGGCTAAGCTGAGTTTAAGTCAAACTGACTTAAGCAAAGACTGAGTCAAGTGGCAGCGGATATAATTCTAGCCTTTTTCATGATCTTGTTATTCTCTATGAAAGCTAAGTGTGTTAAACTGAATTCTGATGAATGTCAGTTTGTGAACTGTGAAATGTATAACAATCAATTATCAAAATGCTATAAATAAATAAATAAATGCGTAAAGTAAATGAGGCAGATATTATAGGGGTTCCAGGTGGTGTAATCCTGTACGTCCTCTCTTCCCTTGTGGTGCGGAGGAAAATTCCACTAGAACTTCTTGAGGTGAACTGTTACAAAAAGTCCTAAACAATAGTCCTTGGATAATCCCTAGCTTCACTATCTAAACAGTTGTAGAATAGGTAGAATTGTTGCTCTTCAATTGCTTGAACACTGGTCCTTGAAGGGTTACATATGCCTCTTCACCAGCTACCACCACAAACACAGTCTACCCGACTGCTTGTAACAACTGTCCTTGGCAAAACCTTCCCGGTTTGCTTCACAGTCTAAACCTTTGATGTGGAATCAAAGTTGGGTTGAGAATCAATAAATTGATTCTTGTTTGTGGTTCTTCAAAGTGTCTGATTCTGGATATATTCTATGTAGCTTGAACACTTGAAGAAATTCTAAATATGATCTTGTTATAGCGCAGAGATGATAGCAATTCGAATAAAATGACTAATGCACAAAAATGGTTGTTGATCTTGATAATTCTTGTTGTGTTTGATCTTGGTGCAAAGTCCTCTATTTATAGTGTGAGTTCCAACGTTCATCTTGCTTGAATTCGAATTGTGTCAACGTCATCTATTAACGGCTATATTTTCTGACCGTTCCGATGTGTCGGTGTTTCATCCAATAGAATCCCTTTCTTTATAACGTTCGACTGTACTATCGGTTTGTTGGATGACTGACATGTAAAACTGAGTTTCTTTATCGGTTTTATACTGCGTTTAACTTCTGTCAGTTTCTTGACTGACTTGGAGCGTTAACTGAGACTTTACTCTTCTTCAAATATCAGTACTCCAGTTTTTCATCTGATTATAATTGACTTAATCAGAGTACACCATAAACAACTATCATCTAAGAATTCATTGTCCTTATGATTCTTAGGTCTTCATACACGATCCATAAAGTCAGTTCAGGTCACCACAATCTTGCCTGAAGTCTAACTTCATAGTCTCGACTTGTAATCTTCATAACCGAGTTTGAACCCTCGGTTCTTCAATCTTCTGTAACCGAGTCTGTGACCCTCGGTTCTTCCATCTTCTATAACCGAGTCTGTGACCCTCGGTTCTTCAATCTTCTGTAACTGAGTCTGTGACCCTCGGTTCTTCAATCGGTGTATTCTGAGTCAGTTTGTTTGTCTTGATGATTTCCAGTTTTCTAAATGACTTCTAGTTTTCAGTTTCACGACACACTAACTATTATAGTGCTTCTCCGATGTAACTTATACAAATATCAGACTCTAGTAAAACCTAAACATTCAGTTCTAGACATCTTTTAGCTTTTCACTATAATATCTAGCTTCAGGACTTCATCAATGAGGTTAAGATAATACTTTTGAATAAATATAATGAATTATCATCAAAACATAAATTTTATTTCCAACAATTTCCCCCTTTTTTATGATTCCAAAACTCTCCCTAAAAGAAGAGCTTAAAGATCAAAACAAAGTAAAACAACGTAAAACTGGAAAACTGGATTTCATTAGAATACGCAAAAACTGGAATAGTTACATTTAGTCCAAATAATTGTGACTAAAGACTGAGCTTTTTCTGTGCTTTTTGTTTCACTGAAATAAACTTCATCTATTTGTCATATAGACGATAATCATATTCTAGCTTGGAGTCTTCCTTGGAAAAGGTCTTGTTGTAGTCCACTTGACTTCCTTCCTTCCATTTTCCCCATAAAATTAATTTGGGTAAAGCTGATTCTTTCAAGTCGTATTTTTCAAATTCTGCTACATCGGCTTTCATCTGTTCAGTTTTGTCTTTAATCCTCAATTTGTCTTCAATCCTTTTGATCTTCTTATATTGTGCCATTTTACGATTTGAGATTTCATTAGATAAGAAGTAGTTCAAGGATTCTTCATAAGTCTTATCCTTGTACTTGGCTTTGATAGGATTATGATCTTTGACAAACTTTATCCATAGATCCTTTGTAAGAGTAGCTCTCCGGTCTTCAGGTTGACTATATTTCTCAATGAGTTGCTCATCGGTTAACTCTTTCATTAAAAACTTTGGATCTGATTTGTATCTTCCCAATTCATGTTCAAGTTGCTTCATTTCCTTGAGTAACTTCAGCTTTTCTTCTTTAGCTTCCCCCTTTTTGGTATCATACAGTTGATCTACCAAAGCATGGGTTGCCTGTTGGTCGGCTGATATACGTTGCTGAGAAGCAAGTACTTCCTTAAGATGATTCTCTAACCCGTAGATGTGTTGATTCATATGCCGGTGAGCCTGAGCATGTGTTTCCCTATCTACTGCGGTTGAGTCTTCAAGTTTTTGTTTAAGTAACAGAATTTCTGAAGCAGAACTTGAACTTGACTTGTGGATCATTTCTAGTCTTGCATGAACTGAGACGTCTGTTCTAGTTCTATAATCTAGATATCCAGAAATATTTGATAGAAGATCGTTTTGTGTATCTCTGTGACTGAGCACAATCTTCAAGTTCTCATGAACTTTGGCCAATTTATCCTTTGTTAGGATATCGGAAGGATCATATGTTGCTTCAGTTTGATCCTTAGAATGAGTGATATCTTCAATCATCATGAGTTGTTGATTATCACTTCCATCAGCTGCTTCCTGAATATCGGTTGTCTGGTTTCCAACTGGAAAATCTTCTTGCTGACTTACAGTTTGCGTAGCTAGAGGTTGAGGTTGAGTTTACGTATGCAAAACTGTAGTCACATCAGCTTCTTTCCTTGTATTATCATCTTCATCATCATCCTTCTTCTTTGAAGTATCTCCGGGAGTAGATGATGTGGCTGACTTTCTTTTTGAGCTAATTCGGTGAATCTATTGAAACAATTTGGAAGAAATTCCGACATAGGAAACAGAGTGTATAGATCTTTAATTTCCAATTCTTCCAAGAGTAACTTTTCTTGATTGTAACATAGCTTCATGATAATCTTCCGGTTTAAGCTTCATCTTCATCAGTATGATAATTCTGTCAGCTTCAAAAACTGGAGCTGATTGCTGATCTGTTTGATGTTGTGACCGAGAAGTATCATCAGCAAGAGTGTTTTTCGTTGTAACTACAGTTGTCAGTTGTTGTTGTTCCCCCTCGGTTGGTGCTGTCTTACTTGAAGTTCCTGGGTAAAAACATCTTACAACTAATCTTTCCTCTGCTGATTCAGCTTTTCGCTTAATTCCTTTATGTTCAACTTCCTGCTGAGACACAGTTTTCTGACTGGCTTCAGGTTGGGAAGTTGTTCTTATTACTGCTGCGATTTCCTCTGTAGCTGCAGTTTGCTTTGCTTTCATCCCTTCCTTGAGTCTTTCCAAATAAAATTGAATAATTCCACTGAGTGTTTACTTGAGTCAGAATCTACCAATAGTTGCATGTCCTTGACTTGAGCTCTTTGTACACTTTCTAAAATTCAACCAAGTGTTGCTTCTTTATCTGATTGACGACATAGCCTGCCCAATTGAATTCTATTTCGTCCCAAATTATATTCATCGGATAAACATTGTCATCGGACAAAGTGTTGATTCCTTTTGATTTTCCAATAACATGTTTGCGGAGCCATCTATTGAGGAGTCCAAATTCTGGCTTCAATTTATCAACATGAATACCAACTTCTACTGGTCCTTTGGATAATGTAATCTGCCTAAGAAAGGCGTCCCTTTTCAATGGTAGAGAAGTCAAATCTATTGATGTCACAAATGAATTTGTGAAACCAAATAGTGACTTCATAACTCGTTCATTGATAACAATGCGATCTCCACGAACTGTAGTAAATAAAGAATCTCGTACCAAGCGCATATTTTGCCAGAACTGCAAAATACCTTCCAAATCACGTTCTTCTTTGAAGGTAACTTCCAGAATGTTTCTTAATCCTAGTTGTTTCTGAATCTTCTCGCAGATATAACTTGCTAAGAGAGTGTTGTTGCACATAGTCTCATAAATTGCGAAAGTAAGTATATCTAACTTTGTGATCAATCTTTCTTCTTGTGATTTCTTTGAAGTAGCCATTTCTGAGTTTGGTGTGAGGGCAAAAATTGAGTTTGAAGATTATTAAAATCTGATTTTGATTTTATGAAGTGTGAACGGAGGGGTGTTGAATATATAGGTGTAATGTCCTGACGGTTGGTTAGTACAACTTTCAAATTCCATGATGGTTTAGGTAACCAAGGCATGTACTGTTCTGACAGTAATGTGGTATACACGCAATATATTCCGACAAAAGAACTGCCGTTATTAAATGCGATATAACCGCTGTCGCTTTTATCTTGTCAACCTTTGACTTAAGTTGACTGAAGTAAAACTGTTTCTGAGTTCAGTTTTTCAGTTTTGTTAAGTCTGTCAATTCTAGTTGATCAGTTTGAGATTGTTGATGTCAATGACTAAGCTTTTAAGTGAGCGCACCCAGCATAACAAAGATTAATCCACTTGACGAATCTCTGGCTTAACTGATTTCAACTGACTTTGATTATCCCCAATTCAGTTCTCAGTTTGGCAAATCTTTCTTTGTCCAATGGTTTTGTAAAGATATCTGCCAACTGATCTTCAGTAGGAACATAAAGAACTGTTATATATTTTTTCTCCACATGATCTCTTATAAATTGGTGACGCACATCAATGTGTTTTGTCCTTGAGTGTAAAAATGGATTGTCAGTAATTGCAATTGCACTTGTGTTATCACACATTATGGAAATCATTCCTTCTTCTATCCCATAATCTCTTAATTGCTGTCTAATCCATAAAACTTGAGCACAACAACTTCCAGCTGCTATATATTTAGCTTCAGCTGTTGAAGTTGAAATAGAGTTTTGCTTTTTGCTAAACCAAGACACAAGTCTATTTCCTAGTAACTGACATGTGCCTGAGGTGCTCTTTCTGTCCACTTTGCATCCTGCATAATCTGAGTCTGAATAAGATATTAACTTAAATTCTCCTTCTTTTGAATACCAAATTCCAACTCCATCTGTATCTTTCAGATATTTCAGGGTTCTTTTTATCATTATGAGATGACTTTCCTTTGGTTTTGACTGAAATCTTGCACATACACCAACAGTAAATGATATATCTGGCCTACTGGCTGTAAGGTAGAGTAAGCTTCCAATCATTCTTCTGTAAAGTGTTTGATCAACATCTTTGCCTTTTTTGTCTTCATCTAATCAGATGTTGGTCCCCATTTGTGTAGAAATTCCAGTTGATTTTTCCATACCAAACTTTTTGATAAGTTCTCTTGTATACTTGGTTTGGTGAATGAAAATTCCATCATCCATTTGTTTAACTTGTAGTCCAAGAAAATAATTCAATTCTCCCATTATGCTCATTTGAAATTTGCTCTTCATTAAACTTGCAAATTTCTCAGATAACTGATCATTTTCTGATCCAAAAATAATGTCATCAACATAGATCTGAACAAGTAGAGTATCCTCTTCATTTCTTATTCTGAATAAGGCCTTGTCAATTGTTCCTTTGATAAATCCATTATCTACTAGAAACTGAGATAGAGTTTCATACCAAGCTCTTGGTGCTTGTTTAAGTCCATAAAGAGCTTTCCTTAGTCTGAAAACTTTATCAGCTTGATCTTTGATCTCGAATCCAAGTGGTTGTTGAACATACACTTCTTCTTCAATAATTCCATTCAAAAATGCGCTTTTAACATCCATCTGGTAAAATTTGAACTTCTTGTGAGCTGCAAAGGCGAGAAAAAGCCTGATTGCTTCTAATCTTGCAACTGGTGCGTAAGTTTCATCAAAGTCTATGCCTTCTGCTTGAGAATATCCTTTAGCTACAAGTCTAGCTTTGTTTCTGATGATATTCCCATCTTTATCAAGTTTGTTTCTGAAAACCCATTTGGTTCCAATGACATTCACATGAGCTGGTCTTTCTACCAATTCCCATACTTGATTTCTTTCGAATTCATTCAGTTCTTCTTGCATAGCTAGTATCCAATCTGGATCTTTCAAGGCTTTTTCTATTTCCTTAGGTTCAGATTGAGATAGAAAACATGCGATCATTGCATCTAGTTGATGTCTTGTTCGAACTCCAGCTTGAGTATCACCAATCACTTGTTCTTCAGGGTGATCTCTCATCCATTGATAAGTAGGTGCTTGCGTCAAGGGATTTACATTTTGTTCGACTAGTTCTTCATGAACTGGGTCTTGATTTTCTTCAATTGAATCTGAATCATGTTGTTCGGGAGTGAGTTGCTGAGTATTTGGAGACTGAGACTGATCTGAAATTCGTAGTCTTCCAATGTCAACAAAAACTGTTTCTGGCTGAACTGGTAACTGAGACTGAGAAACTAGTTCTGGTCTGTCTTCAGTTGTTTCACCAGGAAAGTTCGGTTCATCAGACACCACATGAATTGATTCCTCATGCTTGAGTGTCCTTTTATTTAGTACTCTAAAAGCTTTGCTGACACTTGAATATCCTAGAAAAATTCCTTCATCAGCTTTGGGCTGAAAAATATGAAGTTGATCTTTCTCATTATTGTGTATGAAACATTTGCTTCCAAAAGCATGAAAGTAAGAAACATTTGGTTTTCTTCCATTCCAAATTTCATAAGGAGTATTCTCATGCCTTTTGTTCATGAGAGCTATGTTCTGTGTGTAGCAAGCTGTGTTAACCGCTTCTGCCCAATATCTTTCAGGTAGTTTTGCTTCACAGATCATGGTTCTCCATGCTTCTTTGAGTGTCCTGTTTCTCCTTTCAGCTACACCATTCTGTTGAGGTGTTGTAGTGGCAGCAAGTTGATGTAAGACATCATTCTCTTCACAATATTCAATAATCACATTGTTGAGGAATTCAGTTCCTTTATCTGATCTTATCTTTACAACTGATACTCCTTTCTGATTCTGAAGTTTCTTGAGTAGATCTGTAAGTCTTTGCTTGGTTTCACTTTTCTTGGTTAAGAAGATAACCCAAGTGTACCTTGAAAAATCATTTACTACCACCAATGTATATTTCTTTCCACTAATACTGATTGGTGTAATAGGTCCAAATAAGTCCATATGTAGTAATTCCAGAACTCTGGTTGTTGAATGCTGAGACTTAGTCTTGAAACTTGCTTTTGTTTGCTTCCCCTGCTGACAAGAATCACATAACCTATCCTTCTTATATGAGATTTCTGGCAGTCCAATGACTAACTGCTTCTTGACAAGAGTGTTGATGTCATCAAAGTTTAGATGACTCAGTTTCTTGTGCCATAACCAGCTGATTTCTGATTTGGTATGCACAAGCAAACAGGTTTCTGCAACGGCTGTTGTCCAATCTACAACATACATATTCTCTTTTCTTCTACCGGCTAAGACAACTTGAAATGATGTTTCGCTGACGACAATGCAGAAATATTTGTCAAAAGTAACTAACTTTATATCCCATATCACAGAATTGACTAGTGCTGAGTAGGTTGTAATGCAATCCTTCTACATAAGATACATTCTTGATTGTGAGTCCTTTTCTGATTAAGGTGCCGTAACCTTTGGTGTATCCAGGTTTGTCTTTACTTCCAAAATTGACTTTTGGTCCATCTTTTGCAATAAAATTACCGAGACAGTCCTTGCTCTTCGTCATGTGCCTAGAGCAACCACTGTCAAAGTACCATACATCCTGCAATAGAAATTAAACATTTTTAGGTACCCAACTCTGTTTGGGTCCATGGGGGTCAGTTGTCAGTACAACTCTGGGAATATATCCTTTAGGTATTTTTCGGATATTGTTGCACTTATTTTCATATATATATAAGCCACACTCCTATAGTATATATGTTTGGACTGTGTCTTATTTATATGATCTCTCAAATCTTTTGGCTGAAACTTATTTCCATGATTAAATCTTGAAAAATAACCATCATTTCTTTTATACTGAGGTCTAGCTTGAGAACTGAGATAAGTCCTACGCTGACCTTTGGGCTAAAACTTGTAGTAAGTTTTCTGCCTGAAATGACTGTTTTCCTCAGTTTGAATCTTGCATCCAGAGATATTCCAGTCATCATCAGTTGGAAATAATCTGCCTTTCCCCCTAACTTTGTGAATCTTTGAATAATTAATATTCTTGGATTTATCATGACTGAAGTTTCTTTGGTTCTTGGCCTGATCAGCTTTAGTAAATTTAGCAGTAAATCTACCTTTTCTATTTTCATGATGTTCAGCTGATTTATTCTTTTGATTGAGTCTGTTGTTATTTACAGCTGACCTTTTTGAAAATTGACGCTGATGTTGACTTGATTCACACTCAACTTGTTTTACTAGTTCAACATGCTTCTTATTCTGGGGACATTGTTCAGCTATGAACTTAACACCAGTTTTGGTATTGGGTTCAGTTGCTTTACTCGTTTATCTTTTAGAAGTTTGTTGTGTATCAAATCCTAAGCCAGTTCTGTCTCCATATGGCTTTCCATATTTGAATCCAGTTGCTGAATTAGACTGAGCAAAAGATTCAGTTGCTGCTGCTGATGTAGTAGACTGATACTGATTATTTCCTTTGCTAGTTCTGCTTAGTTTCAATGTGTTCAGTTCATCATTCAATCTTTTGACTTCTAGAATTAGAGATTCTTTCTCAGCTTTGATTAATTCATAACCAGCTTGTATAGTGACAAGTTGACTCATCAATTCGTCAAGAGTTTCTTCTAATTCTGAGGTTTTTGGATTGGAATCGGCTGTTGAAGAACATGCATTTCTCAGGGAAATCTGAGCTGAGCTATATTTAGAGTTTGAATCACATACCTCATTGGAATCTTCCATGTGTGCCATTAAAGCTGTGTCATCTGATAGTCTTTCAGTACCAGCTTCATAGTCTGATTCATCTCCAGCAAGGAGTGCTCTTCTGCCAACTCTTCTTGGCTGAGTCTTCTTTGTCAGTTCTGGACATTCAGCTCTGTAGTGTCCAGGCTTCTTACAGTTGAAACAAAGATACTCATCATCTCTTCTTTTCTCTGGAGTCTTCTTGATGAACTTCTGGGTTACAGGATGACCATTCTTCATCCTTCTGATTCTACTCATCATAAGTGCCATTTGTTCCTCCATTTCATCCAACTGTTGAAGATTGTTTGTGGATGTTTCTTGAGAATCATTTGATGCTGCTGCAAGTGCTGTGGTCTTTGGTTCTTCCAGAGCTTTGATTATTGCAGCTGTACTTGTAAAATCTTCACTGAATTCATAAGCTTTCAAATCTGAGAAGATTTTGAATGAATCCTCTATGTCAAGTCTTCTAGATTCTTCCATAGCAGTGACCTTCATTTTCCAGCACATTGGTAATGCCTTCAAGATTCTTGTATTGATAACTTTCTTTGAGTATTCAATCTTGAGTAGATCTAATTCATCCATGATAGCACTGAATCTTGTCTCCATCTGGTCAATGGTTTCTTCAGATTTCATCTTGAAATTCTCAAACTTTTGTTTCGCAACAGAAATTTTGTTTTCCTTGATTGAATCAGTTCCTTCACAAACTAGTTGAAGTTTGTCCCACATTCCTTTGGCGGTTGTGCAATCTTTCACTTTTAAGTACATATTGCTGTCAAGAGTTCTGAGGATAAAATTCATAGCTACATTGTTGAGATTGTTTCGCTTGCGATCATCACTGGTCCATTCAGCTTTAGGCTTTGGAACACGAACTTGATCTTCACCAACAGTCTGCATGTGAGTGATCTGAATTGGTCCGTCAGTGAGTACATCCATCATTTCGTCATGAGTAGCATTTAGAAAAGCCTGCATACGACGTTTATATTCATAAAATCTGTCCATGTTGCATATAAGCATCTGTCTTTCATACTGATTGCTATCCATTGTGTGTAAGTGAAAACTGATTATATAAGTACTGGAAATAGAGCTTTCTTATGAGAACAACTAAAGGAGATTTAGAGCAATTGAGCTTTTAATAATGGCTTGTTAAAGAAACACTACTCCGATACCAATTGTTGGTCCCTTGGAAAGGCTAACACAAGTTTAGAGGGGGGGTGAATAAACTTGTCCCTAAAACTGGATTTAAAACAAATTAAGGTTCAGTTAAACTTGTGTGGAGTTAAGCTGACTAAGCTGAGTTTAAGTCAAACTGACTTAAGCAAAACTGAGTCAACCGGCAGCGGATATAATTCTAGCCTTTTTCTTGATCTTGTTATTCTCTGTGAAAACTGAGTGTAGTAAACTGAATTCTGATGAATGTCAGTTTGTGAACTGTGAGGTGTATAACAATCAATTATCAAAATGCTGTAAATAAATGCTGAATAAATAAGTAAGTGCGTAAAGTAAATAAGGCAAATATTATAGAGGTTCCAGGTGGTGTAATCCTGTACGTCCTCTCTTCCCCTGTGGTGCGGAGGAAAATTCCACTAGAACTTCTTGAGGTGTACTGTTACAAAAGTCCTAAACAATAGTCCTTGGCTAATCCCTAGCTTCACTATCTAAACAGTTGTAGAACATGTAGAATTGCTGCTCTTCAATTGCTTGAACACTGGTCCTTGAAGGGTTACGTATGCCTCTTCACCAGCTACCACCACAAACACAGTCTACCCGACTGCTTGTAACAACTGTCCTTGGAAAAACCTTCCCGGTTTGCTTCACAGTCTAAACATTTGATGTGGAATCAAAGTTGGGTTGAGAATCAATAAATTGATTCTTGTTTGTGGTTCTTCAAAGTATGTGATTCTGGATAAATTCTGTGTAGCTTGAACACTTGAAGAAATTCTAGATATGATCTTGTTATAGCGCAGAGATGATAGCAATTCGAATAAAATGACTAATGCACAAAAATGCTTGTTGATCTTGATAATTCTTATTGTGTTTGTTCTTTGTGCAAAGTCCTCTATTTATAGTGTGAGGTCCAACGTTCATCTTGCTTGAATTCAAATTGTATCAACGTCTATCTATTAACGGCTATATTTTCTGACCATTCTGATGTGTCAGTGTTTCATCCAATAGAATCCCTTTCTTTATAACGTTCAACTGTACTATCAGTTTGTTGGATGACTGACATGTAAAATTGAGTTTCTTTATCAGTTTTATACCGTATTTAACTGTTGTCAGTTTCTTGACTGACTTGGAGCGTTAACTGAGATTTTACTCTTTTTCAAATATCAGTTTCCAGTTTTTCATCTGATTATAATTGACTTAATCAGAGTACACTATAAACAACTATCATCTAAGAATTCATTGTCCTTATGATTCTTATGTCTTCATACAAGATCCATAAAGCCAGTTCAGGTCACCACAATCTAGTCTGAAGTCTAACTTCATAGTCTCGACTTGTATCTTCATAACTGAGTTTGAACCCTCAGTTCTTCAATCTTCTGTAACTGAGTCTGTGACCCTCAGTTCTTCCATCTTGTATAACTGAGTCTGTGACCCTCAGTTCTTCAGTCTTCTATAACTGAGTCTGTGACCCTCAGTTCTTCAATCGGTGTATTCTGAGTCAGTTTGTTTGTCTTGATGATTTCCAGTTTTCTAAATGACTTCCAGTTTTCAGTTTCACGACACACTAACTATTACAGTGCTTGTCTGATGTAACTTATACAAATATCAGACTCTAGTAAAACCTAAACATACATTTCTAGACATCTTTTATCTTTTCACTATAACAGCTAGCTTCAGCACTTCATCAATGATGTTAAGATAATACTTTTGAATAAATATGATGAATTATCATCAAAACATAAATTTTATTTCCAACAAGTAGAAATGATCCGACCCGGTCCAACCCGATTGGGTTTAGGACACTATTTCAACAAGAGAGTCCAGAGTTGAAAGACATACCTATAGTAAATGAGTATCCCGACGTTTTCCCAGATGAATTACCGGGTAATACTCCAAACAGGGACATAAGTTTGAGATTTAACTTGTTCCGGGAGCCAAACTAGTAGCTAAGTCACCTTATCAGATGGCTCTAGTGGTACTGAAAGAGTTAAAGGAGCACCTGAAGGATATGCTTGATAAAAATATCATACAACCGAGTACATCACCATGGAGAGCTCCGGTGTTGTTTGTGAAGAAGAAAGATGGGAGTATGAGGATGTGTGTCGACTACAGGGAGTTGAACTACCTCATGATCAAGAATAAGTATCCACTCCCGAGTCGACGACCTCTTCAATCAGTTACAAGGGTAAAAGGTGTTTTCAAAGATAGAACTTCGTTCGGGTTATCACCAAATGAAGATCAAGAAAGAGGACATTCCAATAACGGCCTTCAGTACTAGATACGGTCATTATGAGTTTCGAGTTTTACCATTTTGACTCACTAATGCACCATCAGCTTTCATGTCGTGCCATTTTTGAATAAGTTTGTGATAGTGTTCATTGATGACATCTTGATCTACTCCGTCGATGAACATGAACATTGTGAACATCTACGGATAGTGCTTCAGACGTTACGGGATAACCGACTTTATGGAAAGTTTAGTAAATGTGAGTTTTGGCTCGACCAAGTCAGTTTCTTGGGCCATGTGATTTCAGGGGACGGTATAAGAGTGGATCCAACCAAGATTGTGGCAGAATCCAAGTGTCCTAAACCGACGTCAGTTACCGATATTTGCAGTTTTCTCGGACTAGAGGGCTACTATAGACGTTTCGTTTAGGACTTTCAAAAATAGCTTCACCCCTCACCAAACTCACTCAGAAGAATGTTAAATACGAGTGGAGCCAAGAGTGAGAGGAAGCCTTTCAGACGTTAATGGAATGATTGACTATAGCACCGGTGTTGACCCTACCAGAAATATTTGATGATTATGATGTTTGTACCGATGCTTCGGGTCAAGGACTTGGATGTGTGTTGAAGCAAAATGGAAAAGTTATTGTATACGCCTCGAGACATTTGAAACCACACGAGAAGAATTATCCGACCCACGATCTCGAGTTAGTAGTTGTAGTGTTTGCCTTAAATATTTGGAGGCATTATCTCTACGGTGTTAAGGCTCGTATTTTCACAGATCATCACAGCCTCAAATATTTCTTCACTCAGCAGCAGTTGAATATGAGTCAACGGAGATGGCTCGAGTTTGTTAAGGATTACGACTGGGAGATACAATATCACCCGGGAAAAGCCAATGTAGTGGCAGACGCCCTCAGCAGAAGACTCAGCTCTCTTATCAGTCTATCAAAGGTTGAAGATCAATTGGATAGTTTGAGTATCCGGGATTTCGGGTAGCAGGCAGAAATGGTTTTCATCACTCTTTTGATAGCAAGACCAAAATTACAAGACCGGATTCAGGAAAAGCAAGACGAAGATCCAGTCTTGGTTGATCTAAAGAGGGTAGCAAGAATGAAGCTGGCTAGTGGTTACGAGCTTGATCAACATGGTGATCTTTGGTACACCAATCGCTTGTGTGTGCCGAATATTGATGATTTGAGGCCAGTTGTAATGGATGAGGCACATAAGATTGCTTTTGCGGTACATCCAGGAACAAATAAGATGTATAAAGAGTTGAAAGAATATTATTGGTGGCCATCGATGATACTCGAGATTGCAGAGTTCATTGTAAGATGCGATACGTGTCAGAGAGTTAATGCTGAGCATAGACGATCGGGAGGTTTGCTTAAACCATTGGAAATCCGGGAATGGAAATGGGAAAGGATCACAATGGACTTTGTCAGTGGTTTACCTCGTACCAAGAAGGGGTACGATAAGATATGGGTCATTGTGGATCGTTTAACTAAGTCCAATCACTTTTTACCGGTTAAGGAGAACATGTCGCTGAAGCAGTACACCACTATTTACCTGGAGAATATAGTGAAGTTACATAGAGTGCCAATATTGATTGTACCGGACAGAGATAGCAGATTCGTGAGTAGGTTCTGGAAAAGCCTACAAGTAGCCTTTGGCACTAGGTTGGAAATTAGCACGCCTTTTCATCCGCAAACAGATGGTCAATCCGAGAGGACCATTCAGACATTAGAGGATATATTGAGAGCTTGTATTCTGGGAGTAGGTGGTTCATGGGATGACTACCTACCATTTTCCGAGTTTGCATACAATAACAGCTTCCACGCAAGCATTGGAATGCCACCTTTTGAAGCCATTTACGGAAGAAAATGCCGAACTCCTCTCTATTGGGACGAGATTGGTGAGGAGCATATTACAGGACCAGAACTAATTCAACAATCTAAGGAAATGATATCTTTGGTTCGTCGAAACATGAAAGATGCTCAAGATAGGCATAAAGTTTGGGCAGACACACGAAGAAGACAGTTAGATTTAGATGTCGGTGACAAAGTTTATCTAAAAGTCTCACCAATGAGAGGTGTAAGACGGTTTGGACAGAAAGGAAAGTTGAGTACACGTTACGTAGGTCTGTTTGTAATCTTAGAGAATATTGGACCTTTGGCTTGTCCACTGCAGTTACCAGAAGGAATTACAAGAGTGCAAAATATTTTCCACGTCTCGATGTTGAAGAAGTGTTTGACTGAGTTAGCTGTGGGAGCCAATGTGGATCCAGAGTTGATCAAGGAGAATCTATCATATGAAGAAAGACCAATCCGAATTCTTGAAAGAAGGTAAAGATGATTAAAAATTGAAAGATCCCTTTGGTGTTGGTTCAATGGAGTAATCACACGCCCTCGGAAATGACTTAGGAAGTCGAGGGCGACATGGTTGCAGAGTTTTCAGAGTTCCTCAGTCTACCAGGTATGTCTTAAATTTCGAGGACAAAACTTATTTTAAGAGGGGAAGGATGTGATACCCCGTAATTTCATGAAAGGGCAAGTATGTCATTTCGGGAATTTTATGGGTGTATTTAACATTACCGATATCTTCCCACTTTAAATATAAGCCTTTCACCCATCATCATTTATAATCGATCTACCTATCGGATTTACGGATTAGGTACACTTATATATTAGGTAATTGTATTAAATATAGCAATGGTATATAATTATATACATATTAGTTGTTTAGATTAATATGTTTTTGGTACTAGTATGTGTAGATATACTACGTATATTTATATACAGATTAGATATTTAGATTAATACATGTATGAGTACCTATATGTTTATACTTTTGTAGATTCATATTATGGATATACATGGTTTGGTTTGGATATACTCAAAAGAAATATAAGTGTGTGTACGGATAAGGGTAATGGGAGAATATGCCACGTTAGAATATCAATGATGCGGCTTACCTAAGCTTAGCCTACATTACCTAATAGGCTGACTCATGTTTTGTTTATTTGGCTATATATATACCAGTGCCTTTAGACCGTGCAAGGCACAGTCATGCCCACTGCAGATACATTAATATAAACACCTTTGAACATAGACATGAAAAAAAAAACAGATTACATGATGTGTAGCATAACATATTAAGTTAAGCAGTTACGTGAACTTGACATAAACAATAACATAAATCAGCTATTTAATACAAAACACCTGCTAATAGAAATCCAGCTTAGTGTTTTTGAAGTTTTGATCTTTCAAACAAAAGATCATATAAAAAACAGTAGCTGCACATTATAAACCATTAACACTCCTTGGATTGGGAGTGGTAATCATATAATATGCATCTGTGAGATCATTGATATACGTAACGATTTGACATGTTTGGAGCTAAACAGAGTTTATGTTAGGACATGAAAAGAGCAGAAAGATGACTTGGTAATGTTGAAAAGGTGGTTCAATTCATCCCATGTATCAATAGGGAGACAACCATTGCTGAATCCGAATAAGGCATTCGGGATTTTCTTGAAATGAGGGCATTTCCATTTGTTTCCAACATTGTATACTACTTGATCTTGTAGGGATCCTTTTATTCTTATTCCTAACCTGTCAAATGCTGCAATTATCAAACGCATCAGATTAAAAAAAATCCATTAATGTTCATTGGGTGTCATAATAATCTGCTGCAGAGGAGTATATAAATTAATAACCTTTAACGGCATTGATGAAAATCTTCTTGTTCAAATCCTGTAAATTCAATCCAATTCCAGCAAAGCAAAAAGAAATATGTATGTGAGTACGTATGGAAAGATGTGAAACAGAAACATGAATAGTTTGTTACATTTTTTACAAATACCACATTCAGGATGTCGGCGTTTCCCCAATGACACTGACCATAATCATACTTATTTTCCGCCCACCAATCTAAAGTTGCAAATTGAGTTGAATCTTTACAGGTCTCCAAATTTAAACCGGGAAAGCTAATGATAAAAAAAGTACAGCGTTTACCTCGAAAAACTGTGTAACTGCACACAATCTTCTATTATGGGCTCAACTGCACTCTGCAAAATAAATAGCAATCAATTTTTTCTAGAAAATGAATAGGTGCTCTTAAAAAAGAGTATCCGTTAAAGCTTGCACCAATACACATTTCTGTATCAACCATTCCACATCAGAACAATGAGCAACCTTAAAGTAAATTACACTGAAAGGCTGGTGCAAGATTTTGGACAGCAAAATAAAAAAGACACAAGCAACCATACGTTCCAAAAATATTGAAGGTGCACTTCAAGTTGTGTATGTAGGTTGCATCATGTATTTCTACTCTAAGAAGATAAGAAGACATGGAAGAGAGTAAAAGAAAAATGTACCTTTTTATAGCAGAGCATGAAACACCTTAAAATTTTGAAACACTAAACAAACCAAAAATTTGAAGATTGCAAGTGTTGAATGAAACGAACATCTGAATAACAAACCTTATAACAAGGAGCCCAACAATCTTTTCTCGGTGTGTATTTAAGCAGCTTTATAAAGCGTAAAGCGTACGCAAAAATAATAACCAGATCATAGAAACTTGTTTGGAAAATAATGGATACGACATGTATAAAAAAAATCACTAAATTTTAATGATGGCAGGTCGTATTCTAATGAAGGTCTGCAGCGTTTTCTAGAGGAAATAATTGGGAAAAGAGCGCATTTTAATGGTAAAAAGGAGCACACATATTTATTAGATGAGGTAAAAAGGAGCCTATCAAACACAATAAGCATGTAAGCCTTAATTTTTTGGAGATTCGAAGTCAATAACCCAAAAATATAGTTCATATAGACCAGGGGAGGGACAAATCAAGACCAATCAGATAACCCAAAAATATTCAGTCAAACACACAAGGGTTATATCATCATTTTGGTTCAGAATTATGTTTCAACCATAGAGATACAGTTGAATCATAATCAAACTGTGGGACATGAATACTTGATCAACTAATTAAAGAGGGCTCAGAATTACCAAAACCAGCAATTCAATTAGATAATTAAACCGAACATCAATTGCAGCATGAATCTGGCCATTAAGCATGGTAAAGGTTCAATCTTTAGGCATTCGGACGGTCAACCCTAAATCAACACAAGATTGGCACAAAATCAGGGCAGCGATCAAAGTTTAAATCAGTAATAATATGAGATATACGATATAATAAAGGAAATGATTCACCTTTATTCAGATTGACTGCATATCGGTTTCAATGAGAGCCTTAATAGGTCGTATCAGCATTGTATCAAGGAAAGGTCAAGCCTCTCATACCCAAGACTTTCAGATGTGTACTTTTCAATGGAGACAAAGTTGTCCTGGAGTTGATTTATCGTCTTTTGGGACGAGGCAAGCGACTCCAGACCAGCTTGTGCTTGTTCCACCTGTGTCCATTGAGAGTGAACAATGAACAAGCAAATATTACTATAAGTAAGAATTATTTCAATCTAGATATTAATAACATAAATTTATTAGAGGCAAAAACAAAATAAAATTAGCACTTCAACTATAAACTAATGTGGCAGTAAAAGTGCAAATTTCTAAGAGATAGCAGTGTACCCGTTCCACAAGCATTGAACTGAGTTGTGCATCATTTGCCTGTAAAGAAGACAAGTCAAAATCTTAGTTCAGCGATAGACACACACATGCACACCTATATCCTAGAACTATAGTCGTACATTCATTTGGCATGTCCCACAAACATCGTCCACAATTTTGTAATGATCAGGTTTCTCCCTAAATTGTCCTTGGCTTATTAAGTTTATTACAATTCACAAAATGTGATTGCAAATGCTCCAAGCACCATTTTCACGATAGAAATATACATTATCATATCCATTGATGCGAAGTAATGCAAAAAACATATTTCTTACACTGTGTAAAATGAATCTGGCATTAAACCTCAAAGTCACTGCAAGAAACATATTTGAACTGTAGCAGTCATACATATAATATACGTAGTTGAGGTACTGCAGGCATCAATACAAGCATTTGGTGCAATGGCTACTTGTATTCAAGGGTTAAATAAAAAGGTAAATAAGCTAAACTAACACGTGATTGCTGAAGAACTGGGCCCCTCATGCATACAGATACAGTTTGAACAATCTCAAAGTCAGAAGTGGAGAAAATTTGGTCTCAGAAGAGGGGACGAGAAGTGATACTCAAGCATTATCAGTAGCCATTAATGCAACATACAAATCATGAAGCATAAAGCATTATGTTTCGGGCAATTAATATTCAAATTCACATTGAAATATCTAGAATCACAAATCTTTCTGTGAAGAACTGAAAGTTTGTATGGCTTTTGGCACTCATCTGCGCCATCGTCATCTGATCTCGGGATAGTGGACAAGCACCACTACTTAAAAGAATTATTCCCGCCAACATGAAACACCATTAAAAGGGATAGCAAAAAAGAGTCTTTGGTGGCACCATGGTGTTTTCGGCATGGCACCATATCGAAAACAATTAATTGCCATCAGTCACCAGCTCTAGAATCGATTGTAATGTGGTGCCAAAAACAAAACATTTAGTTTGATACCACTAAAGACACCCAAAACAAAATCATAACAACAAAAAGGTCAAAGGAATACGTATTCTTGAAAATAGGAAAAAGAGGAGGGAAAGGGAGTACTTGTTTACTTTAACTTACACCTAGATCTGTTTCACCTAGGATTAGTATTAATAAATAAATCTGTAGCATAGTTTGTTAAATCCAGTGACAATATATAAACAACCGATGATCAAAAAAATGATCACGAGGAAAAAACGCCATACACACGCAATAGAAAAGAAAACGATGACCCAAAAAAGTATCATTCATTAATTAAAAAAAACGAAGGTAAATAAGAAACAATAAATACGTAGCACAATTTGTTAAATCAATCGAAGAAAGAAAGTGTAACTCTGCTATATAAGCTCTGAAAATGTTTAATTCCGCCATTTAAAATGCCTAAGAAAGAGATTCAAATTTAGTAAACATCTGTCCACCTTTTTTTTCTTAATTGTGTAGTACTTTGAAAGAATGCAAAAACAAGAAGAAATAGAAAACTGAAACACTTTTTTTATTATTATTTTATTTATTTTAAGCAACTTTATTTTTATTGAGAAACCAAATAAAGTGCTACAAAGTTCAATGCCATATCCCGGCCCGCCCCAAATTTACGTGATAGAGTGCATAGCATGACCTCCTTAAATCCTATGTGTAGCAAACCCAGTGTAGGAAAATCCATCACAGAGGGAAAAGTACTCGCTCTATGCACTCCCAAAAAAATCCCTGCCCCATAAATAATTACAACAATGGAAATCAAAGTGGAATAAATGCTGCCACTTTGTCTTGTGCCTTGTGTGTACGAGCAAAGGAAATTAAGACGAAGATCTCTTTCCGCCCTCATCTGAACTTGCTTGAGCAACAGAGAATTGTGGTCCTTCCCGAAAAAAATGCGACACGTCCGGTCCGTAAAGTGAGCAGCTACACCCATGCCAGAAGCTGTACCAAGTATATAATGAGGTATATCAAGAACTAGAAAAAATATGAGCACATCGTTTGACAACAAAAACTGAAACACTTCTCAAGCTGCCATTAGCATAAAAAATCAAGTAAGCAAATACTCACCAGATATGCCTCTCAATAGTGCCTTCAAGCCGACAAATACCTTGGTCGCGTTACCTTTCACTAATCAATAAATTAAGAAACTATGTATGGTAAAGCAAAAAAACATATATTCAAACATGTACATGAAAACGCACCAGTTGTAAAAAAAGAAAAACCATTATGAATTAAAGTGTAGATAATGTAAAAATAGAGAGCAAGAGAATTATAATGTGCCTTTTCCGGAAGGGCAAAAACTGCAGAATTTGTCATAATAAAACAGTAGCCTTTCCGAATATGTTGTGTAGTTCATCCACAATCATTCTAGCTAAACATCATCAATACAATCAAAACACATGTAAAACTAAGTTGTTTGGAAATAATACATTGTGAACATTCATTCGTAATTGTATTGGTGAGCTGATTTGGAGAAACGCTAATTAATCAAGTAAAGTCAGACATCTCATTCGATTTGAATTTGTTTGGAATTCATCTGGCACATAAAAAAGCCAAACCAAGACCACACAACAGAATTACTTGAAACACAAAGATAACACATAATTCAATCCAATTTAACAAAAAAAATGGAAAAGATGAAAATTAGAATAAAATGCATACCCAACGCCATGTCAACTCCTGAAAGTTGAAACTTCATATGCTCAATCCGTCATCTTGGAGGCAAAAAAAATCTCTCAGATTAGACTGAAAAACGTCCAGTGCTTGCTTCATACCATCATCTAAATCATCCCTGTTATATCTGAACATATCAACAACAATACGACAGATATTTCTAATGAAGTGAACCAAGTTCTTAATGGAAATATATCCCTGAGACTCAGGTTGGAATTCAGCAATACATAATAGTTTTGCACAAATACTTCGGGTGGTGGGAGACTTACTTTCTGTACGCTCAATTAATTCTTGCAATAGTGGTAAATGCTTCTCAACCAGATACTCTCCACCGCGGGAAGGGAATTTTGATTTTTTTTGTACATACAAACGTCTAGAAATCTGCATACACATATTGCGGCACCTGCACCAACCAATAATTCTAAATACTTTCTCAAACGCAGTATATAAAATTCGGGAACAGAACATAAAAAGAAGAAAAAAAAACTCCAAATTCCATCTATTTCAAAACTGAAATAGCTAAGAAGACATCTTTTTGAACAATAAAACCCTAAGCAATGTTAACAAACTACATAACTTCAATCAATCAACAAGCAATTTACATTCTACCTTAAGCAGTAGCACACTGTTTCATCAAACAATAAAATTTTGAAAAAATAATAATTATATACAGCGAGACAATATGAATAGAACAAAGACTGTAGCCAAAATAAACAGAAGAAAACTAAAGCATAACAAAAACTGAGAATTTTACAAAGCTGTTGCAGTTATTGTATCGACGATTTGGTGGCAACCTCATAAGCCCTCTAGTTATCCTGTCGTTCCGCTCTTCTTCTCTTCTACGACTATTTTTTTCCTGCTGCAATATTATTTTTTACAGTGGCCAACGAAAATCAGTAGAGAATTCAATCCAGATAAATAAACCATAGCAAGTGATCTTTTTGGATTACCTGAATTTTGCCTTCTGAAATTATCAACCTCTTTCTCAATTCCTCAAAACCTCCTCCTAATCTGCATACATGGAAAGCAAAAGAAAAAGAAACATCAACATGGGTAGTGTATAAATCCAAAGAGGGAAAAAAAAGTTTCTTCAATGAATTGAGGGGAAAAAAGGAGAACGAGAAGAGGCGAAGAAGATAAGAACGGAGAACGAAAGGTGGAAGAAGCAGAAAGAGCGAAAGATCGGTGATTAGTATCTAGTGGACACACAGGGCCGGCCCTCGCATTTGTTGGGTTTAAGACCAAGTCCCCGAATTGGGCCTTTTAGTTGAAATTGTCTTTTTTTTTTTTGAAAAACATACTTATCGCGTTTTTAACATCCGTAAGTACAAAATTCAAGTTATTATTAGATATTTTATTCACAAAGTCTGTTTTTATTTTGTTTTGAATGTGTTGTTGCACACTGAGTGCAACAGGTGTCGCCGAAAAGAAACGGGGTTCGACCTATGCGAATGACACGTGATTTCGTAGAAGGGATTTTTCATTGGGACACATCATTTCGGTTGTGCATGGTCATTGGGACACATCCTTTGAAGACGAACTGGTTAGTTCTTTCGTGAAGATGGACAGTATCTTTTCGTTGTCTATATATAGAGAGACATCAGCATTCGGTGTGAAAGATAATGAAGTTTTTTTAGAAGCATCATCAGTACAGACATATTGTGTCTCTAAAGTAGTGCTCCATTGAATACTGAGAGAGATCTTAAAACATCTCTTTAAAGAAACGTTTTATACGTGCCTTGGAGATCATTCAATTCTGTTTGTTTTATCACATTTTTCTAACATTATTGATAGTCTCAAAACATGCCTACAAAGTTGTATTTTCTAGGATATTTAGAAACAAAAACCAAATTCATACATATACATAAAACATACTTACATATTACTATTTCAAGATCGCTCTTGCAACACATTTAGAGACGAAATCACTAATCAAAGTAGAATTGTCAATTTCATTAACCATATTCTTCTCAATTGAGAATTTGAGAATATAATTTATCATTTATGAATGGGAAATTGAAAGAAGGAATGGAAAACCAAAAAATAAAAATAAAAAAATCAACAGCTCAAGCGGCAGGGGAGCTGGGGAAACGAAGGCAGGACTGAAGGGGAGGGCCGGAACTTAGGAGTGAAAAATGAGTTCTATCTATTTTTGTTTGTTTTATTTATTTTTGTGTGTGCTTTTTTTTTATATAATATAGATATATATAATAAATTAATAATATAGATAAAGTCATAAAACAAAAACAAAAAAATTGTTTGTATATATCTATTTTTTTGGGTCAAGTAAATTTTTTTGTTGGGGCCTTTATTAATTAGAGTAAAAAAAATTTGGGTCTTTATCAAAAAAGAAAATTAACATATTATATTAGGTTGGATCGGATTAAATCTACATGAATTTTTTCTTTTTAGAAAAACAATATCAGATTGACACGGCTACAGACTTAAGACCGGATCTCCGCCTTAGCATAGGCCGGCCCTGTGGACACATGGTATAAGTTAGTGACAGCAAGGCAATAGCTATATTAATATAGTCCAAAACCATGTGCGCCCTAGAATTTCCTGAAGAGGAAATAAAAATGTTAAAGAAAATCCTCAACAGCATCATTTAGACTCTAAAGGGCGACCAAACATTCACAATTAACTCTATAAAAATATATATATACTACCTATTATACGATAAGAGTTACACGCACGTAAGTAAACCTCATTCAATGGAAGAAAAACCAAGGAAATTAAAATTAACAAAAAAACCCAAGTACAGGAAGTCGTGGAAGACATAAACGAAATGATTCTAAAGTTAATATAAAGTACGAACAATATAATTCATTTTATACACGACGACGTTCAAATATCATTTATCATAGCAGTTCATACACACGCGATATAAAATAAATAAAAAACTTGCCGTAACAAAAAGTTTACGGAGAAAAAGCGGACACACACGAATTCAATAAAATGATGACAAAGGAAATGATGAACGAAAAACACACATGTGTATAAAAACACACATGTGCTAATATAGAAAAGCAAATCAAAAAGGAAAAGCAAAAAAAAAAACAAAACAAAAAGCCAAACCCCAAAAAATTGCCACGTGTCCTTCCAAAAAATTCCCCTTGTCTTTGTATATAGTAGTAATATATATATATATATATATATATATATATATATATATATATATATATATATATATATATATATATATATATATCTTGTGTGTCATAAAATATAAATTGTGTCGTTATTCGGAACAATACTAATACACCTGAAGTGCAGTAGAAAGACAACTAGTATTAGCCTAATATCACCGTGAGCACACCACGATATTCACAGCTATGAGAGCAACACTTTGTCTTAAGCCTTTCTTCGATAATTTGAGGTAGAGAGATGTTCAATTGAATCTATTTTTGATATAAGCTTGTCTAAGTATAGATCTTTTTGTGGTGTGTTGTAAAGTGAAATACTTGTGTTCTAATGGTTTTGGCTCCGCACCGTAACTCACGGGAGCATTGGAACTTTTCTCATTTTGCCATATGTGATATTGACTCTGATAGTCAATGCCTTCAATCTTATGTGGCAAAGTTAAGGGTTCGGTTTCTGGTAGATTTGACTCAGCACCTTGTGGAGATCCTCCACGGGGAGAAACTCGGGATCATCAGAAACTAGGGGTGTACACGGATACGGATAATCCTAAAACCGAACCAAACCGAACAGGGGTAATTCGGTTCGGTTCGGTTTTCGGTTTTCAAAATGGAAAAACCGGAATTTTTGGTTCGGTTACGGTTAGTGCTGTAAATTATCCGTACCGAACCGAACCAAAAACCGAACCGAATCCAAACCGAAAACCAAACCGTTTATATCCGAACCGAACCGAACCGAAACCAAATAGAAAAAACAAACCGTTTATAACCATATAGTGAATCAAATTGTTGTAATTGCATAATTTGGATGGAATTTGGTTATTTTGGTTTGGTTTTTCGGTTAATCAACCGGTTATTTCGGTTCGGTTCGGTTCGGTTTTCTTTTACAAACGGTTCGGTTTCGGTTCGGATTTTCAATTAACCGAAAATTTCGGTTCGGTTTCGGTTACGGTCATTAACCGAACCGAACCGTGTACACCCCTATCAGAAACCATATTCCTTAGCCTTGTGGGTATTGGATTATAATCCAATATTTCTCTGATACGTGCTAGGTAGTATAACTCAGAGTTGTCTAAGGTCTAGTAGTCCTTAGAAGTCTTTTTATGTGCAATGAACTCAGATGGTTAGATTAAACGCATAAATACATACTTGAGAGTCTAAAAGATAAAGCATTCTAGTCCTTGGTAAGGCACATTTCTACATCGCAGCCGGGAGGGTCAAGTCCCAAGGTCGGTTAGACTCATAGCCTTGGACTTCACTTAGGGGCTAGCCATATGCCTTTTAAGGGGCTGAATGTGTCATGGTGCAGTCTTCACCTCGCGATGTGTCATTGGACTTTTATGCAACTTATCCCCTTGTTTCGTGAGTTCGCTAGCTAGGCTAGCCGGAGGAGAGTGTGCATTATAACATAATTGGTAGTGTGCGTAGACTTTTTGTGCCATATATATAGTTATTGTTGTTTGTATGGATTCGATGCTTCTACTCCCTACTAAGTACGTATGTACTTACCCCCTCGTTATATTGTTCGCACCCTGAGAAGGTGATGCAGGTTACAACGATGTATGTGATGATGAGTACATCGAGGAGTGGCCTCTGGATGCTTTGAAGTGTTATTTTGTTACCCCCGGCTTTTGTATAATGTAATATATGATAGACTATCTTTTGTTATAACAATATAAGTATTGTAAGCTAAATCTTGTAACTTTTGGCCCTGTGAATTATCGTTGTTTTCACAAACTATATATGTTGTAATGGTACCGACATATGGTTTTCTTACTCTACCTCTAGTTATGTATGTGTCCCGGAGTCATTTTAATTTCCACAATTCTACCCTGATGACGTATTTGTAAGGCTTACGTATATAATTTGGTACATGTTACGAGTTATATACGTGGTGGGCGTTCATTTCCAGATAAGGATTCGGTGTTTGGAAACGGGGCGTCACAGTGAAGTGTAATCTCAAAAAATTAATACCAACTAGTGGGAGGTTACCGTGCGATGCACGGTTGCTGCCCTCGAATGTATTTATTGTATAGTTATTACGTGGAAGTTCCATAGCTGGTGTATGCTATCTGATTAGTTAAAGTGCAGCATCAGCGAATATTGCATAGTAGATGCATTAGTGTTTATTTTATTAGTAGTTACATATATTGGATATTACATATAATTACATATATTGGTACCTATTTTCTTGCCTAGCAAAATCTGGTTCACATTCCCAGATTATTTTCACCATACAAAATGATCTTCCTTATCCACAACAAAGTGCAAATCCTAATTTACATTAGCAACAATAAAGAAGAAGAAAACAAAACCTGGAGGAACATTGCAGACTAACCAAAATCACAGAGCTCAAGGACAGAAATGCAACCTCCCCTTCCTCTCCCCCTTGTCATAGCAGGGGTTCAATTGAATCATGAAATATTCAGTGTTTCTTTGGTTGTCAGGACTTTATTAGAATGATGGTTATGAACATGAATTCAAATAGGGTAAGGACCCCAGAAATGTTAGGTTATGGGAAGTGGCAGATTTTCCTACTGCTTTAGCTTGTACTGGGATGAAATAAACCGAAGGAAAAAAAATCAGATCTTTATAATAACTATTTAACAAAAAAACTGAACAAATAGCCAAGAAACCAATCAAACCAATTAAGCATAACACAGCCAAAGAGCAAACACCAAAATGGAGAATAAGTTCATGGCAGCCTATCCAACGGTTGTGCACCGGACGGTTCAAGGATTGGAGGAGGTTTATTCTCCCCCCTCTCAGTCAAAGCCAGCGGGGAGAGCATCACCCACCTAGATGTTCCAAAAGTGGGGGCATATCCAGATAACGTTGTATTTGACCTCTTGCGGGAGTGAAATCAGATGAAGATGGTGGCAGATGAGGCACTGAGTGACAAAGCAATGTACAAGTCAAAGCAGTAGTTGTAGCCGGCTAAGCATCGTATATGGAATGACTAAGCTTGAATAAAATGAATGAAACTGAAAGTTAACAATATGAGGATTGAACCTAAACACCTAGCAACAAAATGCAAATATGTCATGAACCTGTGCAAGTTCTGAAGCATTGTTTGAATATGCTGAATTTTGAACTTCTCATCCATCAAGGTGTTCGAGCTATTTTGCAGTCAAACATTCCAACAAAACAGTTAATAAAAAAACCTGCAGTGAAAAACATTAATAATTTACCTGGTTAACTTTGTTGCTAAAATAAATTAAAAATTACAGGAGTTCCAAAAAATCTACTAAAGAACACAAAGCACTACTTGCCCAATTGGTTGTTTATCCAGTTTAGCAAGCGATCAGTTGTCCGCCCATCATCAATTTCACGTAAGCCACTATTTTCTTTCTGAGGATCCCAACCTCCAGACATAAATTTTGAAGGAGGAACCCAGAAGAGCATAGGGTAATGTTCTATAGAGAACTTATTACGGAGATTGGTATTTATCTGTGCTGGAAAACAAGGAAGAAGAATAAACACGTATCAGTAGACTAAATCATCGATATTGGTATTCACCTGTTCTGACAAACCAAAATAATTTCAAATCAAAAGACTAAATTTTCATTAAATTTTGTGTACATATAAATTATCCAACTTCATTAACCATCAGGCACCACCGACATCACTTATCGATCAGCAGAACATGTAACTATATTCATCTAAACCCAGTATACATGCATGCTTAACATATGCGTTGTCCAACAAAACCATAAAATGAAAAGATGTGTTGCAACATTTTTATCAAAAGGATGGTTCCTCTTTATTATTTCTCAAATTGTATAAGCAAAATCACATGTGTTGAGAAACAATCAAATAATCAAGAGCCTTTTTGGTGCAATAGGCAAAATCTCAATCCATAAATCAACAGCACACTTAATAATTACGATAATTAGCTGCATAACATATGTCATAACTATACAGTAGGTACCCAGAAACAGTGAAGCACCTAGAAACTTAAACATAATACCTATGAAGCACAATCCACTCCTGTCATCAATATAATTCCAGGATGAATTGCATCTGCCCTTTGAAAAAGCCGAGCAAATCTTTCGTAATGTGGCTGCAGAAAGTCAACTGAAATATGAGCAATGAACATCCTTCTTATTTCAATTCACAACAAATAAGTAAGTTAACATCTTCAAAGGTTTAGTTCTTTTGTTCAGTTGCAAGTTGAAGACCATGGATGTTGAAAATTAGACTGAATTAGCAGTACTACTGTATGTAGCATGAACACTTTTGTGCATGAATGTTCCTGGAAGTATAATCCAGTGTATTGTGTGGAAATGTGAATTATGTGTAATGTATATGTAATGAAGCCTACAACTTTCCAGGATTTCTTGGAAAACATATCACTCTCTCTGTCTAAAGTGGCCTATATGACACCCACCCTACCCTTATCTTTTTTTTTATACCATTTTTATGCTTATAGTCGGGCAGAAGTTGCAGTAACAGACTTTAACCATTTCTTTCTTTTCTTATAACTAGTAAAATGAACGTGCATCCGCACATGTTTTACTGAAATCAAACATTTAAAATTTTTACGATAACAATATTAAGTAATACATAATTTATTAAGTATTTATTCCTTGTAATATATAAATTTTCTATTATTAATAATTATACATATTAGTATCTTGACTTTATTCATGTACTCAATTCATTTATTACCCATTTAAAGATAATAATTATTCTGAATTTACAAATCTGTGTATTTTATATATATTTATAACATTTTCTTCATAATTATCTACTAAACCTATAGACATTTACAAATTTTTTTAAAGCAACTTTTGCGAAGTTATTACTGTAAACAACTCATACTGATAAATGCCAATAGACATTGACTTTCATCGCTCTATTTAGCTGACAAAGTTACCAAAACCTTCCATACCAATCCAACATATCCCGCATAATAAATGCATTCATATTTAACGGGTGGATCATGAAGCCTAGAATTAATCTTTGTCCTCAATCGTATTCGTCATACTATATTTGGATTAGACATGATCAACTCATCTTAAATGCCCTTATTTCCTCTATTTCTCAAAATATCATTCCGTAAATCACTCAGGAAAAGGCTTCTTGTAAGACATGGACTACTTTATATGATACACATGCAAAGCCCTACATGTGACCGAATCAAAAAAATTAGACAATACCTCAAATTTATGCAAAAAAGTTCTTACACGATCTCTATATACCCGCATGTTGTGAAAACTAAAGTTGATGAATTAGCCGACGGATCCGGATGATATTGTGAATCTTATTTCATATAATTTGGGAGATGACTTTAAAGAGTTGGCTAATGTTGTTCAAACACGTGAAACCTGATCGCGTGTAAGTCACTAACATCGATATTACTAGCAAGAATACTAGGTACATCGTAGTATAGTAAATGCGAGTCAAGGTCGATCACACAGAGACAATTCAACTATAAGTATAAACGATTCTAACCTAATTAAGAAGCAACATAGAGGCGGTCATTGACCAACAATAACATAAAAGAAAACAAACTTGGTATCCCTCTCCCTCTTCTCACCGATCTACTAACTTGGATTAGTTAATCGTTACATTTACTTCCCCAAATAATTTCCTTAGATTAATCGTGAGCTTTAGTTTAATTATCATTATCAGCTACGGGTGCAATTCCTACTCCTATCTACTCCGAAAATGGTAGCAGACAATCTATACGCAAGCTACCCTCTTTAATTGGTCCGTAATAGCCCATACACATAAAGAACTAGAATTGCCGATAACGAGCGCTAACTCATACCGTTAACCCGCCTAGACATCCGTCGATATTGATCGGCACGTACCTAGGGTCCATTCAAGACTATGTCCAAATTTAGCAATTCACTATTCATATTTCATGCCAGTTTACGATTACAATAAGCAGATTGGCCAGATCTAACCTACTGTTAATTAAACCTGTTGATCAATATAGCTATAGTGAATCCCAGTTTTAGGTTTTCTAAATTATGCCCCGGTAAACCGGTATAGACCGCCGGGTTACCGGGGGCAGCTTTTCCCATTCTTGGATCTACATTACTAAATTACGATTAAAATAAGTAAATTATGGGGTCTTTAAACATGCAGATTAACTAAAACACATAAATACGAACATATCTACCATATTGAAGACAAAAAGGAACGTTCAAAGCTACATACCTTCAACAATGGTGATCTAGCTCGATCTACTCAAGCTACAGATGATGGAAGAAGGGAGGAAACCAGAAATAACTCTTTCAAAGCTCAAATAACTTTATTTCATCAAAATATGTAATGTATGTGAAGAATTAATAATGAACTTTTGTTGTATGATAATATAATCAGCTAATGCGGCCTTATATAGATACAATAGCCGACTTATAACTCTCTAAAACCCTAACCGACCTAGATAATACGGCAGAATCAGTTTCGTGTTCGACAAGTCCTCGGTTTACCGGCCCTAGCCTCCGGTAAACCGGGCCAACTTTTCTCCTCTTTCTTCAGCAGACTTCTTCTTGGACTTTAATTACATGGCCCAATATAATTATTTTGGTCCAGATCCACTCTCCAATGCTCCATATCCGGTACATCCTATAAAACACGCAAAACAAGACAAAACAGTACCAAAACCTCGGGAAAATGACATAGATGTAGAATTACGATCCTGGAAACACTCATATAGCATCTAACATATATTCCACATAATAATGAGCCTATCTATCCTCTCTTGAGCAGAATTTGGGGTGAATAAAGGTATAATTATTGGTACCATTTAGAGCGTTATCAACTACCCCCCACTTAGCTTTTTATCGTCCCGAGCGAAAAGGAAAAAATAAAACAACACTCTGATCAGTACACAAGTTAATTAAAAAAAACTATGCCTCACAAAGTCAAGATCAAGATCATGCCACTCATATTCATCAGTAACGCGTTAAACACTATTCACGTCATGAGCCAATGTGTGTGTGCAATAACTTTTACAACCGCTTAGAAATGCAGACAATTTCACATTACATCAACCCGTAGTCCAACTAACTAGTCTCAAACATGTATTTATTACTTAATTGAGCTGGCAAAGCGGATCGACAACCGAGTATATATTTCTGTGGAAATATTACATTACATTACATTACGTGGAAATATTACATTACTTGTAACACGTTACCTACTTGTAACATGACATATTACTTGTAGTGTATAAACAATTAATATGTCATAAAGTAACTCTACTTTGTCTTATTATGCTCTAGCCGACTCTAGCATTTATTACTAGCCGACTCTAGAATTTAGTAGCATTTATTACTCTACTCATGCTTGTATCTATTTATACTCATACTTTTATCATGAATAAAAGTAAGTTGAAGTTTACTCAAGTATTATTACTTTCTCAAACTCTCTTCATGGTATCAGATACATAATCTGTCTAATCCGCTGCAAAATCTCCCTCCTTTTCTCAAGAATGTCTTCATTATCCGATGCCTCTTCATCCTCAGTAGAGTCCCAGCAGCCTCAGCAGGCTGGGGTCACTGAAAACTATTCTTTTACAAATCACAGACTTGATGGCAACAACTACCTGCTGTGGTCAAGATCTATGAAAATGTATATCTCAGGCCAGAGCAAGATAGGATACTTGTCTGGCTCCAAACCTGCCCCTGCTGAAACTGACCCCAAGTTTGAAGCATGGGATACAGAAAATAACCAAGTCATGACCATCCTCACGAGGTCAATGACAAAAGAGATCAGTGAGAACTTCATGATGTATGACACTGCTAAGGATATCTGGGATAATGCCAGAGACCTTTACTCAAAAAAGGACAATACATCTGATGTCTATGAACTTGAAGCCCAAATCCAAAATTGCAGACAATGAGACCTGTCTGCAACTCAGTACTACAACCAACTATCTAAGGCATGGCAACACCTAGATATGTTGAAAACTCACCCATGGAAGGATGTAGAGGATGCTACCTTATACAAGGATATCATTGAAAAGAAGAGGGTATTCAAGTTCCTTACAGGACTGAACTTATCCCTTGATGATGATAGAGGTAGAGTTCTTGCTACCAAACCTCTCCCCAATCTCAAGTCTGTGTTTGCTGAAGTCAAACATGAGGAAATCAGGAGAAAAGTGATGCTGCAAAGCAACCCTGTTGATCACCCTACTGAGAGCTCAGCACTGATGGTTGTCAGGAAGCCTGCTGAGGTTACTGAGGTCTACAGAAGGCCTACTGAGAAGACATGAAAGTTGTTCTGTGACCACTGCAAACGCACAAATCACACAAAGGACAATTGCTGGAAACTACATAGTAAGCCTAACTCCTCAAAATCCTCCAAGCCAACCAGGGAAATCCAGGGCAGACATGTCAGTGAAGAAGAGAATAAGGACACTGCTTTGAATGATCAGTTTGCTGCCTTCAAAGCCTTCCTTGCTCAGCAAAAGGAAGGTAGTTCCATCACTGACACAACTGCTCATGCTAATACAGGTACATTCCACTCCTCTCTCAGTAGTGATACTTGGATTGTTGATTCTGGGGCTTCCTCACATATGACTGGTAACAAAGGCTTATTTCTCACCTTAAACCCTGTCATCAGATCCACAATATTAAGATTGCTGATGGATCTATTTCATGTGCACAAGGTTTTGGAAATGTTAAACTTACTGATAAGATCTGCTTACAGGATGTCCTGTTTGTTCCAAAATTAGACTGTAACCTTATATCTGTCAGTAGACTTACTAAGGACCTAAATTGGACAGTCTTGTTTAATGACAATCGGTGTATATTCCAGGATCTTTCTTCACAGGAAGTGATTGGGAGAGCTAAAGCCTGCTCAGGATTGTTTGTGGTCAACCCTGCTGAAGACAGAAGACCAAAGACTGAAACAGCCTCAGCAGCCTGCAACCAAACCTTAGACAATATCATGCTCTGGCATTATAGACTAGGTCGTCCAAGTTTTGGTTATTTAAATACTGTAATTCCTGATTTTTTTAAGGGATGTAACCTCAGTGATCTTAATTGTGATATCTGTCAGTTTGCCAAACTTACTAAATCTGTGTATACTAAAATACCCTATTTACCTTCCACACCTTTCACTTTGATTCATAGTGATGTATGGGGACCCTCAAGAGTTAAAAGTATAACAGGGAAGAGGTGGTTTGTCACCTTCATAGATGACCACACCAGAATCACATGGCTATTTTTAATGAAAGATAAATCCGAAGTTGGAACCATCTTCCAAGAATATGGTATCCACTCAATTTGACACTAAGATTAAAATCTTAAAAACAGATAATGCCCTGGAATACTATGAGTCAAACCTCAGCACCTTCCTGAATGATAAGGGAATTGTTCTCATCAGTAGCTGTGTAGAGACACCTCAGCAGAATGAGGTTGCTGAGAGGAAAAATAGGCACAAACTGGAGATGGCTAGATCAATCATATTCACCACACATGTGCCAAAATACATGTGGGGTGAAGCTATATTAACAGCCACATATCTGATCAACAGGTTACCCAATAGAGTGTTAGGTTTCAAAACTCCCATCCAAACCCTACTGACAACTCATTCCTGCCCTCATCTCATTGCTGACTTGCCTCCAAAGATCTTTGGATGTACTGTGTTTGTCTATATTCATGCCCAACACATAAGTAAACTTGAACCCAAAGCTCATAAGTGCATCTTCCTAGGCTATGCCAAAGACAGAAAGGGTTACAAGTGTTATTCTCCCACTGACAAAAGATTTTACAATTCTATGGATGTAAAATTATTTGAAAAAACCCCTTACTACAGCAAACCTACTGAGACAGTCACAGATGGCAACCTTATTAAAATTGAGCTCACTCCAATCCCTCAACCAACTCCTCAGCAGACTCCTGATACTCATCAGCCTACTGGACCTCAGCAGATTCCTGAACCTCAGCAGCCTACTGAACCCCAGCATCCTACTGAACCTCAGCAGCCTACTGAACCCACTGCTGATACTCCACAACCTGCTGAGCCTGCTGATATACCTCAGCAACCTGCTGATATACCTCAGTAACCTACTGAGAGTCCTGAACCTACTGATATTGATAACAGACCCATTGCTGTCCGAAAGGGAAAGAGATCGTGTACTGACCACTCTATTCATAATTATGTGTCATATGATCACTTGTCATCAAGTTTTCTATGTTTACACATGATTTGGATTCTCACTCCATTCCTAAGAATATACAGGAAGCTCTTCAACATGACAGGTGGAAAGCTGCTGTCAAAACTGAAATGACTGCACTCCTTGACAACCATACTTGGGATCTCACCACTCTCCCTCAAGGAAAGAAGACAGTCAGCTGTAAATGGCTATTCACCATCAAGTACAATGCTGATGGGACTATTGACAAGTACAAAGCTAGACTGGTTGCAAGGGGCTTCATTCAAACATATGGACTTGACTACAATGAGACATTTGCACCTGTGGCAAAGCTCAACACAGTCAGGGTACTGATCTCCCTTGCTGTCCAACTTGACTGGCCACTCCACCAATTGGACATCAAGAATGCCTTCCTAAATGGTGACCTCACTAAGGAAGTATATATGACTGTACCTCCTGGTTTTACCAACACTCACACTCAAGGTAAGGTTTGGTGTTAAGGGTCAATTTGTAGTGTTTTATAAGGATATATTTTATATCAATATTGCCCATATATGGATGTTTTTCGTAGAATTCGAGCTTATAATCGATTAATTGAGCAAATGACGTTTTGAATAGTTAAAATGCAAAATCGAGTAAATATCGTGGTTTTATTATCTATTTAGTATGGTTTTACGTTTTGCTCGGTTTTGTCATCTTTTAGGTGCACAAATGTGGAATGGAAGAGGTCTAAATGATGTTTGATTGAAGATTAAAAAGGAAAGAAAGAGATACAAGAGGATGAAGATGAAATAAAGCTTGGGAAAATCCCGAAAACGACTCGTAATACGACGGGCTAATCAAAAAGACGTTTTCTGAAGAAGAGTCATTAATGAAAGTTGTAGAGTTTTCCGAGAGCTTTTTTATGACATTCGGATCATAATTTTTGGAGGTCTACAACTCAAGATATGAATTTTAGAAGTTTTATTCCAATAAATATTCCAAGGGCGGTACTGTAGCAACCGACTTGATTTTTCTATAAAAGCAGCGCGATTTTTTACCCTAATACACACAATTTATTCAGCCGCATTATTCACAGTAAAGCAGCGGCAGCTCTGAGGGCAATCCAAGGCCGGTCACCCGAGCCTTGTGCTCGGGTGATCCGGGGTTAGATTAGATGTAGTTTTCTTCCGTTTTCGATTCATGGATTCAATCATGTACCAAACTACGTGAGTTTATTTATTTAATTTATTCAGTCCTTATTCGTTTTTTATGATCTTTAATTTATTTTGTATCGTTCTATGATTTTGATGCTATGATGTGAATTAGATCGAGAGATCAGTTTGCTATTGATACGTTTACAACATACGGAAGTTGCGTAGACTAGATCACCATAGAAAGATAGGATCTTTAATCATTAATTATGTGACAAATTAATTGGTTAATTATCTAGGTTGTTAGATTCTAAAATACGAGAGTTAACCTGAATCTACACCGAGTTTTGTTTGGTAAATCGATCTCAACATTCGGAAGATGAGAGATTGATAAATTGGACTCACTAAGGAATTAGGAATCCATAGCTTGAGATTAAATTCACTAAGGAATTAGGGATTTGTATCTCGTGTAAAGGTGAAACCACAATTTGAATTAAAATCATGAGATGAACTAGGATTGAAATCACTTGGTTTGTGCACTGTTTGATCCCATGTATCTTTAGTTTAGTTTAGGTTGTGTTATTTTATTTCGTAGGTTAGATTTATTTTAATTGCTCTTTCGTTTATTTTATTTGTTCTTTCGTTTATTCGTTTTTCCTAAGTAACAATTGAAAGGAATTAGTGAAATTAGATTCAACATCCCAATTCCCTGTGGATCGACCCCTTACTCACTTCGCTCTACTATCAATTACCCGGTATTCGGCCGGTTAGGAGTTAGTTTTGCATGGTAGTTAGGGTTTATAAATTTTCTTTTGTTTAATGATGCAAAATCCCTCCAACATTTGGAAACTGAGAAAATCTCTATATGGCCTAAAGCAGTCCCCAAGAGCATGGTTTGGAAAACTTACTACTGTGGTTAAAGCTGCTGGATATCATTAGTGCAACTCAGATCACACGATGTTTATTAAAACAAGCAATAAGAGAAGATCCATCCTTATTGTCTATGTGGATGATATCATCCTTACTGGTGATGACCCTGCTGAGATCCAACACTTGAAGACCCTACTGGCAAAGGTATTTCAAGTAAAATATTTGGGCTACCTCAAGTACTTCCTTGGCATGGAAATAGCAAGAAACAGCCAGGGTATCTCAGTCTCACAGAGGAAGTATGTGCTGGACCTGTTGAAGGAAATTGGCATGCTAGGGTGCAAACCAGCTATCTCTCCAGTAGACCCCAGTAATCCACTAGTGCACGGTAGTATTGCTGTAAGAAAGGAACAATATCAGAGACTTGTAGGGAACTCATTTATCTCTCTCATACAAGACCTGATATTGCATATGGAGCTAGTCTTGTCAGTCATGCATTGCCCTACTGAGCACCATTGGGATGTTGTCTACAGAATACTACGATACTTGAAGTCCACTCCTGGCCAAGGCTTGCATTTCACTAAGTCTACTGAAAGATCAGTGAAAGTCTATAATGATGATGACTGGGCTGGTTGCCACATAAACAGAAGATCTACCACAGGCTATTGCTCATATGTGTGGGGTAACCTTGTCACTTGGAGAAGCAAGAAACAACCTACTGTCTCCATAAGCAGTACTGAAGCTGAACTCAGGGCACTTGTTTTGGGCATTTGTGAAGCACTGTGGCTGAAAAGGGTCCATACTAACCTTCAGCAGACCCTTCAGCAACCTATCACACTCTGCTGTGACAATAATTCAGCATTATGCATGGCGGAGGATCCTGTTCATCATGATAAGACAAAACATATGGACATTGACAGACATTTCCTTATAGAGAAGATTGATGTCAAGATCATTCAACTTTAATATGTTCCCTCAGCAGACCAGAATGCTGATAACCTCACCAAGGCCATTCCACCGCTTATGTTCAGTAGACTGAGTAGAAAACTTGGCTGTATTGACATATACAACCCAGTTTGAGGGGGTGTGGAAATATTACATTACATTACATTACATTACGTGGAAATATTACATTACTTGTAACATGACATATTAATTGTAGTGTATAAACAATTAATATGTCATAAAGTAACTCTACTTTGTCTTATTATGCTCTAGCCGACTCTAGCACTTATTACTAGCCGACTCTAGCATTTAGTAGCATTTATTACTCTACTCATGCTTGTATCTATTTATATTCATACTTTATCATGAATAAAAGTAAGTTGAAATTTACTCAAGTATTATTACTTTCTCAAACTCTCTTCAATTTCTCTTAGGCTCGCGTTGTCGGTCTATGCAAAAGTCGTGCGTCTTACGCTCCATCGACTAAAATATTTCCAAAGAGAATATAGATGTATATATTGCAATGCACTTCTCTTTCTTGGCGGGTGAACTCTCATTGATTTAGCTATCCTCACGGCCCCACTCATGATAAACTACCGTATCCAAAATTTCTTTGCGTTTATAAGCGTAGGTGAAACATGATTCGTGATGAATCTAGGGTCAACTCTAGTCAAAGCAATATGCTATCGACTACACACCAAGGGAAGGGATTTATACGTGCTTAAAAAAGTGGCTCATAACAGAATATGCGTTTAATACGCCACTACTTCAGAAGTGGGCACTTACTCTTACTCGTACAAAGTAAAACAAAGATGAAGTCAATTAACTCGAAACGATCAAAGATATCATAATTTTTCCGAAATTATGCCGAAATGAATCAAATTCTAAGTGGTGAATCATGCATCAAAGAGAATCAAGATAATCACGCAATTCACGGAATATAATGCTAAGAAGCTAAGTGACGTTCCTCTACACCCCACTTAATCGAAACATTGTCCCCAATGTGTAAGATGAAAAATTAAAAATGACAAGGAACTTAGCTTCGGTTAAGGGTGGAACCAAAGAAGTAGTGTCTTGTCGTAAAAATCATTGGGCTCTGATGTATAACATTTATATGATAAAAATTACGATATTATATATACTTTATTAACTCTTTTTATATAAAATATAAGAAATTATAACGATAATCTTATGAAATATTAATAGTTATGAATAAATCTAAATACTATAAAAATCCAGTAAAAGTAATAAAAAGATATAAATTTTGTATCGGTTCAATAACCGGAGTGTCGTGTCAGATTTACGTGGGTATTTGTGGTATTTTATTGCATATTTATAAACCAAGACCCCGAGAATCGACATGTTGAAGTATAATCATATCTCTGGAAGGATTTAGAGAGTGTCACGAGCTTAAATGGTCAATCGAAGTGGTCAAGTGGCTAATCGATTCGATTAAGTGGTAATCGAGAAATAGCTTCGACAAACGAATGGCTCATCAAGACGACATTATCTGAAGAAGAGTCCTTCATGGAAATTATAGATCTTTTCAAGAGCTTTCCAACGCTTCTTGAATTATGTCATTTGGAGATCCAGAGATCAAGTTATGATTTTATCAAGCTTCAGATCAAGTTATGGAATAAAAAGCTACCCGGATCAATCCGGATTTACCTCGGATCGAACCGAGGAAACATAATGATTATCCAGCATGTGGTCCTGCAGAGAATAATCTTGGGGATAAGTTTTTTTATTCCCGGATCGATCCGGCATCACCTCGGATCGATCCGGCCTTGGAAATTTTGCCTATAAAAGGGGCAGTTCATACAGTATGCAGGGGGTACCAATATATTTTCTTAATCTCTTTTTCTTAGTAGTAGTATGTATGTATATAGGCCTTATTCCATAAATAGTAGTATCGTTGTAATGCTCGAGAAATTATCAGAAGATCAGTGTTGTTGAAGTCGTTGTAATGTTCGGAAGAATACGACCTCTGATTCAGCAGTTGTAATCGGGTAAAATTTCTTAAGTATCTATGTTTGTTATGTTTGTTTTTATTTTTTTCGTCTTTATAATGATATTAGGCTAAATCTAATAACTAGCCAAAGTTATGTAATCGTTTTATTTCGATCTTTTCGGTAAAGGAATGTTGTCTAATTAAAATTGACTAAAATTGAGTTAATTGAATCTTTTTCTATTTTGTAACGTATTGATAATATTCGGATTGACGTAATTAACCAAGATGAATCGCACCATATAACCTAACGATGAACTGATCAGAGAAGTTAGGATATGAGATAAAAGATAGAAAAACCGGAGGGTAAAATTGGCCGTGCGAAAGCGTGACTACGGAATCCTATTTCCTACCCGGGGGTAGATTTGTCTTGGGAGAGATGGATCCTATTAAAATTGTGCTCGAGATCATAATAATGTTAAAATCAACAGTTTAATTGAAACTAACACCGGAAAGTTAAATCGATCCGCCTGACAACCGGAGCCTTTTGAATAACATCGGCCGTCTGACAAATGGAATAACCTCTTTTATCCGGGGTAGATTTGTACTCGGTACCTGTTCAGACTAACTGAGATTAGCATGAGGCAGTTGTGGAGATTGAACTGATGACAATGACATATGACAATTTCATACGCTCGTGTGAGAAGGAATTGTTAACTTCAGGAGTGCACCGTTTCATTTACTCAATTGGACCTAATATAAAAGGAAAGATCGAGCACATTCAGTTTACTGGAAAAGATCGTATAAATCAATTATATAAACTTTGGCTAGTTCTATAAACTTATCTGTCTAAACTATATATTGGTATCTATATATTTATATCTATATATATATTTTGCAATTTATGTACATCTATATATATTTATATATCTATATATATTATATTAGAATAACTTTTAAATTACGCATTTATTTTATGTTAAGTAGAATAGTAGTGATCTGTGTTATAAAATTGCGGTTTAGATCGAGTTAATAACAGCTCTTTGGTGTTTAACCACACTTAGAAGAATTACCAAGTTCCCCGAGGATTCGACACTCGACTCACCACACTAGCACTACAGTTTGACCCGATACACTGTCGGTTTAGCACTAGAAAAGGCCACGTCAGCTTTCTGGCGCCGTTGCCGGGGAACGTCGCTAATTTCTTTCTTTGTGTCTATGGTTACTACTTGTATTAGCTCAAAATTCTAGAATAAGTCAACACTTTTCTTATCTCATTTCTATTTTATTTTTCGTTGGTATCTACTTTCGTTTAGATACCAATTTTCTTTTTCTATAAAAGTCGAGTATTTTCTATTTTCGTTAGTTGATGACCAGAAGTGGTAAGGCCCCGCTCACTCCTTATAAGCCTGACATAAACACTTACGAAAGGCAGTTAAGAGTAGAGAGTAAACGTGGTCATACTAGTCAGGGAAATCCTGACCAAGAATCATCTTCAAACAAAAATACGAGAATGGCCGAAACTAGTGATGAAACAAATGAACAGAGGCTAGATCATGCTCCAGGGCATGGACAAAACCCTGTTAACCCTAATCAAAATAATAATAATAGAAATAATCAAGATCGGAACCAGAATAATCGTAATAACCCACCAAACCCGAGACCTATCTGTGATCAAACCGTAAGAAGAAACCAGACTAATAATCCCATACTTTTACCCAATGAAGGAGCAAACAATTTCGAAATTAAATCTCATCTTTTTGGTTTAATTGACGCAAGAGCCCAATTCCTAGGAGAGGATGATGAAGATCCACATCATCATCTCTATCTTTTTGAAGAACTGTGCAATACAACCAAAAGTCAAGGTGCTCATAAGGAATTAACGAGGATGACTATGTTTCCTTTTTCTTTAAAAGGACGAGCCCGAGATTGGTTTATGTCTCTTCCACATCATTCACTTACAAGTTGGGAGGATATTCAAACTGAATTTCTGAAACAATATTTCACTCCTGGACGAAATTTGGAATTAAAAGTCGAGGTTGCTAACTTTAGACAAGGATCTGAAGAAACGCTTGGGAATGCCTGGGAAAGATTTAAAAATTGTTAAGAGCTTGTCCCGATCATGGTTATTCCTTAGATATGCAAATTCAACTTTTATGTCGTAAATTAAGAAAAGATTCACGTGCATATGTAGATCATGCATGTGGTGGTTCTTTAATGATGAGTGAAGCTCAAATAGTTTACGATGCTATAGAAAAGATTTCCAAAAATAACAGAATGTGGGAAACCGGTTCTAGCACCAGAAAAGTAGCTTTTGCAGGAGAATGTACATCTAATACGGAAGTTCTAGCACATTTAGAAAATTTGAGTAGGAAATTTGATGGCCTACAATCAAACAAAAACCAAAGTTCAGAAAATAGTACACCAACTGAATACTCAAATCAGGATAATATGCCATTAGGGATTGAAGAACCAACAGGATATTCAAGAGAGGAGGTGAGTTTTCTTCAGCAGCATAGGAATTTGAACAATGCATACTCAAACTCGTTTAATGCTATTAGAAGAGATCACCCTACTTTTCGATGGTCTGAAAACCCTAGTAAGCAAGGACAACCGCCATATCCAGTTCCTTATAGGAATATGAATAATAATCAAGTTTATCAAGAAAACACATCTAATCAGAATTTACAATCATTACCTAGATCCTATCCTCAACATACCACTCAAAGTATACCAATAACTCAAAGTTCAACTCAACCTGCAGAAGGAGTTGAAAAATGGGAAAAACTAATGGAAAATATGATGGGTGTAGTATCTACTCAAGCTAAGAATATGGAAACAATGATGACTTCTATAGGTTCAGTCTCTAAGGATTTGAGTACAATGAAAACATCTATTAGTGGACATGATACCAGAATGAGAACGATAGAAGCCTCATTAAGGAATATGGAAGATCATTTGAGTAGGGAAGGTGAACGTAATAACAGTAGACCTCCTGGAGGATTACCAAGTAATACTGAAAGAAACCCAAGAGAGGTAAATGTTGTAGTTACGAGAAGTAGAAAACTCTGTGGTAGTAATGGAGTAGAAAACTTCGGGAATAATGAAGTAGAAAAGGATTTAGATGGTAAGAATGATGAAACTAAAGATGAAATTGAATTCACTGATGAGGAAGAAGAAATTATAGAGAATTTCTTGAAAAGGAATAGAAGTTTGGAACCTGAAAATGAAGGTGAAAAATGGGTAAAAATCCCTAGGATTTTGAAAGATCCCATGGATAAAGATTTAAGGAATTTATTCAAAGAACATGTTAGAATAGAGGATAATGAAAACAAGGATGAGAAACAAGAAGAACTGAAGGAATCTGAAGTAGAGATTGATTCAGGGAATGTTTTAAAAGAAAAAACTCAAGATCATGATACTTGGCGATCAAATAATACTCAAAGGTTTAAGGAGAAAGGAAAAGAGAAAATGACTTTGGGATCAAAGGTTGTAGATTTAGAATCTTTACCTTACCCACCTAAGGATCAAATTAAAAAGATTAAAACTGATAATAAGTATGCTCGTTTCCTTGATACTTTTCGTCATATTCATATTAATATCCCTGTTATCGAAGCTCTAATTAGTATGCCTGCTTATGGAAAGTTTCTGAAAGATATTCTGTCAAATAAGAAAAAATTAGAGGAATATGAGAATATATGCCTAAATGAAGAATGTTCTGCAGTTTTGCAACATAAGTTACCACCTAAACTGAAAGATCCTGGAAGTTTTACCATTCCATGTGAAATTGGAGGATTTCTGTTTAAGAAGGTCTTATGTGATCTTGGAGCTAGTATAAATCTCATGTCTTATGAGGATTATAAGAAGCTAGGCATAGGAAAGCTTGCTAAAACTGAAATGACTCTGCAGATGGCAGATAGATCGATTAAATACCCTAAAGGAATTATTGAGGACGTATTGGTTAAAGTAGACAAGTTCTATTTTCCAATAGACTTTGTAGTTATGGAAATGGAAGAAGGATATTCAGCGCCACTTATCTTAGGTCGACCATTTCTAGCTACAGGAAGAACTTTAATAGATGTCCAGAAAGGAGAGTTAATTCTGAGAGTCAATGAAGATGAAGTTACTTTCAATATTTTCAAAGCTATGAACCATCCATACAGATCACCAGAATCATGTTCTTTTATAGAAGATATTCATTCTGTCTATGATAATCAGTTACCAACTTTTGAAGACAGATTAGAAGAATGTTTAGCTCTGTCTATCTATAAAGAAGATGAGGAAGACACCGAAATGAAAGAGATAATTCTTTCTCTAGATAAAAGAAGTTTTACTTTTAAACCATCATGGCATAAGTATTTGGAATTAGAACTAGAAGGACCAGTTCTTAAACCATCACTGGAAGATCCACTTACCTTTAAATCAAGTATGCTTTTCTTGAAACTGATAATCTATTACCGGTTATTATTTCATCATCTTTAACTGAGCAACAAGAAGATCAATTACTTAGAATGTTGAAAAAGCATAAGAAAGCTTTTGGATGGACAATTGCCGATATTCGAGGTATTAGCCCCGAGATTTGCGTTCATAAGATAATTCTGAAGGAAGATGCTAAACCTTGTATTCAACCGCAACGCCGCCTCAACCCAAATTTGCAGTTAATTGTTAAAAAAGAGGTCATTAAGCTATTAGAAATGGGGATAATTTTTCCCATATCAGATAGTGAATGGGTAAGTCCAACTCAAGTGGTACAAAAAAAGGAGGTTTCACAGTGAAAGAGAATGAAAGGAATGAATGGATTCCGACTAGAGAGATTACAGGTTATCGAATGTGCATTGATTTTAGAAAACTAAATGATCATACTAAGAAAGATCATCATCCACTTCCATTCATAGTTCAGATGTTGGAACGTTTAAGTGGACATAAGTATTCCTGTTTCTTAGATGGTTATTCGGGATATTTACAGATATTCATTGCAGCAGGAGATAGAGAAAAAACTACTTTCACTTGTCCTTATGGAACTTTTGCTTATAAAAGAATGCCGTTTGGTTTATGTAATGCACCACTACGTTTCAAAGATGTATGATGGCTATATTTTCTGATATGGTTGAGAAATTCTTAGAAATTTTTATGGATGACTTTAGTGTTTACGGAGATTCATTTGATGTTTGTGTGTTACACTTAGAACGAGTGTTACAACGCTGTGAAGATACCAATTTAGTACTAAACTGGGAAAAATGTCATTTAATGGTATCGGAAGGAATTGTTTTAGGTCACAGAATCTCTGAAATAGGAATTGAAGTTGATAAAGCTAAAGTCGAAGTAATTGAAAAATTACCACCACCGGTTAATTTAAGAACTCTAAGAGGATTTCTTGGACATGCAGGATTTTATAGAAGGTTCATTGCAGATTTTTCAAAAATAGCAAAGCCTCTAAGTCATTTACTTGAAAAGGAAGTACCTTTTAACTTTGATAGTAAATGTATGGAAGCCTTTCAGACCTTAAAAGCGAGGTTGACTACTGCACCAGTGTTAGTAGCACCAGATTGGAGTTTGCCGTTTGAGATTATGTGTGATGCAGTGATTTAGCTGTAGGAGCGGTTTTAGGTCAAAGATATAACAAAATTCTCAAAGCTATTTACTATGCATCTCACACACTAAACGCAGCTCAACTTAATTATGCAACTACAGAAAAAGAACTATTGGCTGTAATTTTTGCCTTAGATAAGTTTAGATCATATATTGTTGGATCTAAGGTAATAATTTATACAGACCATTCAGCCCTGAAGTATTTACTAAGTAAGAAAGATGCTAAACCTCGTCTTCTTAGATGGATTCTCTTACTTCAAGAATTTGATATTGAAATTAAAGATAAAAAAAGGAAGTGAGAATGTAGTAGCAGATCATCTAAGTAGAATGGAAAATGATGAAGAAATAGGAAATGAAATTAAAGATTCATTTCCTGATGAACAACTATTTAGAATAGATACTCCTTCAACCATGCAGTTATTAAAGAATAGAATTCCTTCTAAGGAAATGTCACCCTGGTTTGGAGATATCATTAATTACTTAACCTGTGATTATATTCCGTCTCATTGGACTTGGCAGCAGAAAAAGAAATTCTTTTATGACTTAAAATTTTATTACTGGGAGGAACCAGACCTTTTCCGTAAATGTTCGGATGGGATAATCAGAAAATGTGTGCCTGATAATGAAATTTTAAGTGTTTTGTCATTTTGTCATGATCGTGAGGCAGGAGGTCATCATGGAGGTTGGAAAACTGCTTTTAAAGTTTTACAATGTGGTTTTTATTGGCCTACACTATATAAAGATGCTTATAAGTATGTTAAATCTTGTGAATCTTGTCAAAAATGGGGAAATGTATCTAAAAACATGAAATGCCTATGCAACCTATTTTAGAATGTGAGTTATTTGATGTTTGGGGTATAGATTTCATGGGACCATTCCCTATATCTTTTGGAAAAAGATTTATTCTTGTAATGGTAGATTATGTTTCAAAATGGGTAGAAGCTGAAGCTCTTCCCACTAATGATACCAAAGTTGTCATACGATTCCTTAAAAAGAATATATTTACCCGTTATGGCATTCCGAGGGCTATCATTAGTGATAGAGGGTCACACTTTTGTAATAGACCATTTACCAAGATAGTTGAAAAATATGGTGTAACACATAAGTTAGGAACGCCCTATCATCCGCAAACCAGTGGTCAGGTAGAGGTGTCTAATAGAGAAATCAAAAGAATCGTGGAAAAAACAGTTGATTCAAATCGTAAAAACTGGGCAGTTAAATTAGATGATGCATTATGGGCATACAGAACAGCTTTTAAAACACCAATTGGTTGTTCTCCCTATAAGTTAGTCTTTGGTAAGTCTTGTCATCTCCCAGTTGAGTTAGAACACCGAGCCTTCTGGGCTATTAAATTTCTGAATTTCGATCCTAAGGCTGTCGGTGATCATAGATTGCTTCAATTGACAGAACTAGAAGAATTTCGTCTCGATTCTTATGAAAACGCTCGAATCTACAATGAACGTACGAAATCTTTTCACGATAAGAGAATCTATAATCGTGAGTTCCATGTAGGTGATCGAGTGCTCTTGTACAATTCACGTTTAAAGTTATTTCCAGGAAAGCTTAAATCAAGATGGACAGGTCCATTTAAAGTAACACGGGTTTACAAATCTGGAGCTGTTGAACTAACTGATGGAAATACAACTTTTATAGCCAATGGCCACTGGGTGAAGTTATTTGTGGAGGGAGAAGGAATCACACTGAAGGGAGAAGTAATGCTACTGACTGATCCCCCGACAAAGTAAAAAGCAGAGAAATCAAGAAATTGAAAAGCAGAGGAACTGAAATCAGCTGAATATCAGGTGCTATCTATCTTTCTTCTACTTTTCTGTGTTTTATATGTTTGAACTAGTTTCGTCTTTTACCGGATAGACGTAAAAGAACTGGATGTCTTTTTTAGATAGAATAGGAGTTTTTATTTTGCTTTTGAAATTAGGCCTGGATAAAGATGTCGCGTTTAAAATAGAAGCTTCAGTTTTTGAGAAAAACAAGCAATTGTTGAGAGAGATCAGATTGAAAGAAGTATGTAATGGAAAATCGAGAAGTTCAATAAAGAGAAAGGCAAAGTTTTTGATGAGATGCAGAATCTGTGGAAAAAGTGAGCATGATGGGAAATGCAGGGAAAGCACAACCAAATCCCAGGATGAGTGTTTGAATGTTGTTAAGAAGGGAACGATTAGGTGGTTATCCGAAAATCCCGATGGAGATCAAAGGGAAAATTCGAACGCCTCATTTCTTAAGGTTAGGTTGATAGAACGTTATGTTAGAACCCTGGAAGATTTAGAAATAATGGAATTAGGACCCTTATGAGTTTTATAATATTTATAAAATTTTTATATAACTTTTGAAAATTTTATATAAAGGATCTTTATGAAATTATTAAAAGTTTTATAAATTTTTTTATAAAAGGTTTTACTTTTAGCAGGTTTTAAAAAATTTATTAAGTTTTAAAGGATTTTAAAAATAAAAAAAAAAGAAAAATTTGGTCGGATCGATCCGACCTAACCCCGGATCAATCCGGAGACTGAAAAACCTAAAAAAAAGGGACGAGGTCCCTCCTTCTTCTTCTTCTTTCATTTTTCTTCAAACAGCCGCCCCTCCCCTCTCCCCCCATTCGAAATTTTTTCTTCAAATCATCACACAACATTACTATTAAACTACCCCAATTCTTAAACTCTTCTCATTTTCCTCTCCTCTCTTCAAATTTTCATTTAAATTGAAGAATTTTTCAAGGGAAAGCTTCAACTTTCATTCCGGCGAATTTTCATCTCTTCCGGCCAAATTTCAACCTTTTAAGCATTAGAAGGTAACATTGTAGTCATTTATTTTGTTAATTTCGTTTTTTTTTAGCAACTTTTTATTTAATTTCAACTATTTTGTTACTCATTTGTGTTGTTTGTTTGTTTTGTTGTTGTTTTGTTATTGTGTCACTATCGTAGAATGGCCGAATCATCAAAAGCCAGTAAAAAACGTAAGCCGCATATCCCTACCCAAATCCCGGTCATAGAGACTAGGCCTTTAACAGAAGAAGAATTGGCTGTTAGTTTTGAAAGAACCGCGTCTGCAGCAGCTAGAAAAGCCTTAAAGAATAAATTTGGACAGTGTTTAGTTGCAGTAGAGAGGGGTTTGGATTTCAAGGATTTGGGAAGGGAGGTAAAAGAGATTTTCGAAAGGCGACAGTGGTTGGAGTTAGCCAGTTTAAGGGCAGGTGAAGTTAACACAACCTTAGTAGCTAAATTTTATTCTCTGCTAGCAACTCATAATGAAACAGAAAATGGTGAGTTAACTTCTGTCAGCTTAAGAACCAGAACAGTGCCGTTTAATCCCCAGTTTATAAATGCTATATATGGTATCCCTGATATACCAGAAAATGAGGATTATTATACGGTATGGAATTTAGATGAGCCTGCAGACTTTGACCATATAGTCTCGACAGCCCAGCACGAGTTAGATCCCACAGCTATATGGCATGAAAATAGGTTTTCATATGGAAAATGTATAAGAGATATGAGAGCTATTAAACGTTTTATCAGTTCGACTCTTTACCCTTCTCGTCATTTGACATCTTTTGGTAAAGAGGATCTGTGCATTGCTTGGGCTATGGTCAATGATATACATGTGGATGTAGGCAGGGTTATGTATAGAAGGGCCAAGGAATTTGTCTCAACTGCTAAACCAGGCAGTCACATGCCTTTTCCTTGTTTTATTTCTTCCTTGTGTCGCCAGATAGGTGTTCCTGAGCTTCCAAATGATAATCTGATTATGGTTGACGAAACACTTATAGGTCCTAGTTTACCACTTAGGCCGGCAGGAAGGATAGATTTTATGAACCCTAACCGTCACCGACCTCAGCCTACTCCACATGTTTCTCAATCCACTACTGTTCCTCCATCATCTAGTCAAACTCAAACTCAACTTCCAAACACCATCACATACGACATGTTTCAATCCTTGGCCTATGATGTTCATCGTGCCAATGCCAATATGGCTGTTTTTGCGGAAAGGAATAGGTTATGGTCTGAAGATTTACGTCAAGGCATACGAGGTATATATCAGATGAATTTACTGCAGCACCCTACCTATGCCGAGATGGATATTCCGCATTGCCAATCCGTACCGTATACCTTGCCCGACTTTATTCCACCGATGCCACCTCGATCAAACTTCCAACAAACGTCACATTCTTTTGGATTTCAAACTAGTGGTATAGGGGATTTTTCGACAGGTACTACGGCAGCTGCGACATCTGATTGGGAAGGATTTGGATCATTTAGCCATACCACGACGGGATGGGGAAGCACTTTTTCTGATGTCACGAGAGAGATGAGCTCGATGGGATTAGATAGCTCGGTTCTGATGTCGACACATTTTCAAGATCCATTCCAAGAATCGACTTATGATCCGGCCAGTTCTCGAGCCATGCCTAGTTCGAGCCACATCGAGATGAGTGATGAGGAGGATTGATTTAAACCATTTTATGATTATTGACATTGAAAACAATTTATTTTTCGTACGATTTTATGTTACTTCATTTTCGTACAATTTTAGGTTATTGTGGTTTTATTTTAGTAGGATTTTATTTTATTACGATTATATGTTATTTTATTTTACTTTCGTTTGATTTTATGTTAGTACACACCGTGTAGTAAAGTTTATCGTTATAACATAATAAAAATGAACCGAAGTTAGGGAAAAAACATATCACCTAGAAAAAATCTAGGCATTTTACAAGCCAAAACAACTATGTCCGTGAATAGTGAGTTTCCGGATCGATCCGACCTAACCCCGGATCGATCCGACCTAACCCCGGATCGATCCGGCATGAGTGTACCAACCTGACAGGATTGCTAGTTGAGAGGCCGGATCGATCCGGCCCTTTTCAGGATCGATCCGGAAAGCATAAAAACGCCAAAAAGGTAGATTTTTTCTACTTTTGCATGATTGCTACCTTCCTATAAATGGAAAAAACAGCATCAAACCTAAGTGCTCATTCCTTTCTTCTCCTGAGTACTTTTCTTTATCTGAATAAAAAAAATGTCTAACCACACCTCTCCCTCGGTTAATAGTTACGAACCACATACGCCTGATGGTGTGGTTCCCGAAAGCCATGCCTCGTGTTTTCATAATGACGTTCCGAGATGTCTAAATTTCGTCCATTCTCCTATTCTGATGGAGAAAGGCTTAAATACAGAAAAAATCGATCAGTGGGGACGAAATTTAATCCGAGGTTGCGGATGGAAAAAGCTGATAAGGACTCCCAGAGGTAGAATTAACATTTCAATTGTTAGAGATTTTTATGCATCCCTTACTGATATAACGACAGCAGCCTCGTCTCATCTCATTACTGTTAGGGGCATCGTTATATCATTTTCTCCAGTCATCATAAATCAAATCTTTCAAATCCCACCATGTACCTTTGAACAAAACCCACACTTCGAGTTTCTTTGGGAACTCGGAAATGCTTATAATGTTGTAAATCGTACTGCAGAAGCCTTTCAGTATGTGTTTCCATTGTTTGATCATAACTATGATTCTTCAACTCTGGCCTTACCCCCTCATTTGAGGGCGTGGAAACGCTTCATTAATTCCCGGATCTATCCAACTAGAGATTTTTTTGGGGTTACGGATGATGAGATGCTTCTGTTGTATGCACTGACCGTGGGAGCATACATTGATTGGGGGATTTTGATGTTTAAAACGGCAATTAATTTTGCAGTAGAGAGGCGTAATAGAGGAAGACCACTACCGTTTGCCTGGGTTATCTCTCAACTATGTGTCCAATTGAATCAAGTGCCTCAGTTTACTACTGATGAGATCTTTCCATCTCGTGATTCTCAGTTGGGATTACTTCCGGTAGATATTCCCGGATGTTCATCTACGGTTTGATGAGTTGTTTGAAATCAGTTAGAAGTTGTTGTTGTTAAGTTAGTACTCGATTAAGTTAGCAGTTTAATTGTTTTTTTTTTAATTAGTTTTCTTTAAAGTTTGTAATAGTTTCCTTAATGTTTAATATATATGTCATTTTCTTTAATTCAAATAATATATGTTGAGAAAAATAATAAAATCAAAATCGGATAAAATTTTAATTTTTTTCTTTCAAACCTACTTTTTATTACTCACTGAACATCGGGACGATGCCATTTCGTAAGTGGGGAGTAGAGGTAAGTTAGTAAATAAAAATTAAAATTTTCTCATATAAATTTATACTTAAGTGCATAATACTTAGTTTAATTTTTCTTGAATCAAAATAACTAGATAATATATAATTAATATGAATAAAAATAATATAAATTGGTAAGAATAGATTTTAATTAAGTAAAGTAAATTAGATATATTATAATTATATTATATATGTCAATTTTAGATTTTTATAAGATTTTAAGTATATGTAACTATACATAAATATTATCAAGTAATTTTCATATGAAATTTAGCGAATATACTTATATCTATAATGAAATTTTAGAATAATTTTCATTTCAAAACGAAATATGAATATGGAATCGGATTAGGAATGATGAGATTTTTGGCACCACAAAGATATAAACTATAGCCAAATAGCCTACCGAAATAAATTTCTAATTTTTGTCCCTACCTCATCCTTGATTAGAGTGATCAAGACCTCACTCGAAATAGACATTGTTAATTATAACCGACCCTTAGCTTATTTTGGTCTACATTTTCTAAAAATCCCACGAGTTTGTACGTACTTATGAAAGGAGATGATGACACAAAAGCTAAGAATGGTGTATGCTGAGATTGAAAAAATTAGATAAGTATTAGTATATTCGATCTTACCTCATGACGCTTGCAAGATAGTCGATTTTGGTAATAAGTTCGGATATGTTAATATTCTATAAAAGAATTAAGAACGAAGCACCATATTTACACAGAATTAATCAAATACCAGGTATCTTCCTTATCTTTGATCGACAACTAGAAAAATAAAAATATCGGTAGTAGCTACCAATGATTTGAGTGCAGTAGGGTATTATCTTGAAATGTCCTATATCACTATGAGTTTTAAAAGCTCCCGATTGCCTGAGGATAGTAGTCCAGCTAGGGTATTATCTCGAAATGTCCTATTGCTGGGAATGAAGGCATAAAATGAAAAAAAGAAAAAGTCGAATCATAAGATCTCAAGAATGATTACAAGTTTAAGGAAACCGGACTTGTAATTTTCGATCGAAAGAGTATTACTCCGATCAATCTTGATGAAGCAATGCTTGTAAATTTGATTTTCTACACACACGCACGCTTTTAGTTCTTAAATCTTATAAAAAAAAGAGAAAATCTGGAAAAAAAAGGTGAAATAATATCAGAATTAATCGAGGTATTTTTGATCAAAATTATGAAGGTGTAAGTACGTACGACTTGCTTCTTTCTCTTTTGATTTTCTTTTCTATCCTTTCGATTAAACCAATACCCTGAGTTTAAAACGGATAAGCCATTTTGTCAACTACTTGACTTAGTCATTGATTCCAAATATTTCATATAAGTTGAGATAGGAGAATAATTCTAGAATTTTAATTATATTTATTGAGTAGATTATGTGAAATTTCATTTGAATGATATTTGATAGATAATTTATCTAAGTTATATACACTTTTTATCTTGTTAATTTCTAAGAAGGATATAATTAATATATTTATAATATTGAAATGATATTTTACTAACTTGAAATTTAATCTACCAATTATATCATTTTTTTGTAATTTTTATATATTACCGCTTATTTTGCTCGAGGATGATCAAAGAGCTAAGTGGGGAATAGTTGATGTATAACATTTATATGATAAAAATTACGATATTATATATACTTTATTAACTCTTTTTATATAAAAAATAAGAAATTATAACGATAATCTTATGAAATATTAATAGTTATGAATAAATCTAAATACTATAAAAATCCAGTAAAAGTAATAAAAAGATATAAATTTTGTATCGGTTCAATAACCGGAGTGTCGTGTCGATTTACGTGGGTATTTGTGGTATTTTATTGCAGATTTATAAACCAAGACCCCGAGAATCGACATGTTGAAGTATAATCATATCTCTGGAAGGATTTAGAGAGTGTCACGAGCTTAAATGGTCAATCAAGTGGTCAAGTGGCTAATCGATTCGATTAAGTGGTAATCGAGAAATAGCTTCGACAAACGAATGGCTCATCAAGACGATATTATCTGAAGAAGAGTCCCTCATGGAAATTATAGATCTTTTCAAGAGCTTTCCAACGCTTCTTGAATTATGTCATTTGGAGATCCAGAGCTCAAGTTATGATTTTATCAAGTTTCAGATCAAGTTATGGAATAAAAAGCTACCCGGATCAATCCGGATTTACCTCGGATCGAACCGAGGAAACATAATGATTATCCAGCATGTGGTCCTGCAGAGAATAATCTTGAGGATAAGATTTTTTATTCCCGGATCGATCCGGCATCACCTCGGATCGATCCGGCCTTGGAAATTTTGCCTATAAAAGGGGCAGTTCATACAGTATGCAGGGGGTACCAATATATTTTCTTAATCTCTTTTTCTTAGTAGTAGTATGTATGTATATAGGCCTTATGCCATAAATAGTAGTATCGTTGTAATGCTCGAGAAATTATCAGAAGATCAGTGTTGTTGAAGTCGTTGTAATGTCCAGAAGAATACGACCTCTGATTCAGCAGTTGTAATCGGGTAAAATTTCTTAAGTATCTATGTTTGTTATGTTTGTTTTTATTTTTTTCGTCTTTATAATGATATTAGGCTAAATCTAATAACTAGCCAAAGTTATGTAATCGTTTTATTTCGATCTTTTCGGTAAAGGAATGTTGTCTAATTAAAATTGACTAAAATTGAGTAAATTGAATCTTTTTCTATTCTGTAACGTATTGATAATATTCGGATTGACGTAATTAACCAAGATGAATTGCACCATATAACCTAACGATGAACTGATCAGAGAAGTTAGGATATGAGATAAAAGATAGAAAAACCGGAGGGTAAAATTGGCCGTGCGAAAGCGTGACTACGGAATCCTATTTCCTACCCGGGGGTAGATTTGTCTTGGGAAAGATGGATCTTATTAAAATTGTGCTCGAGATCATAATAATGTTAAAATCAACGGTTTAATTGAAACTAACACCGGAAAGTTAAATCGATCCGCCTGACAACCGGAGCCTTTTGAATAACATCGGCCGTCTGACAAATGGAATAACCTCTTTTATCCGGGGTAGATTTGTACTCGGTACCTGTTCAGACTAACTGAGATTAGCATGGGGCAGTTGTGGAGATTGAACTGATGACAATGACATATGACAATTTCATACGCTCGTGTGAGAATGAATTGTTAACTTCAGGAGTGCACCGTTTCATTTACTCAATTGGACCTAATATAAAAGGAAAGATCGAGCACATTCAGTTTACTGGAAAAGATCGTATAAATCAATTATATAAACTTTGGCTAGTTCTATAAACTTATCTGTCTAAACTATATATTGGTATCTATATATTTATATCTATATATATATTTTGCAATTTATGTACATCTATATATATTTATATATCTATATATATTATATTAGAATAACTTTTAAATTACGCATTTATTTTATGTTAAGTAGAATAGTAGTGATCTGTGTTATAAAATTGCGGTTTAGATCGAGTTAATAACAGCTCTTTGGTGTTTAACCACACTTAGAAGAATTACCAAGTTTCCCTGAGGATTCGACACTCTGACTCACCACACTAGCACTACAGTTTGACCCGATACACTGTCGGTTATGGACTGGTTTAGCACTAGAAAAGGCCACGTCAGGCTCATATAAGTAATCCGTGAAGAATCTGCGCTAAGTAACTCAAACAAACCAAGAAGAATAGCGGTGACAAGAAACTGTATAATAAAATTGCGGCAGTAAAAGAGAAAATAATTAACTCTAAAACAAATTAAGCCGACAAAATGATTATATTTTAAAAATTCCGCTACATCAACTAAATAGGAAAATAAAAAGGAAAATAAAAACAAGAAAATGGAAAACAACAATAAAAAAATAATAAAAAACTAGTCATCATCAGAATAACCCTCCCAGTCGTCTCTAGGCTCAAAACCGGGATGTGGACCAAAACTGGAGGCAGCAGCGGCCGAAGAAGAGGCTCGGTGATGTGGGGCAGTCCTGGGTGGTGGGGTCGAGGAAGGTATGCCAAAGTAATCTATAATTCTATCCATCTTGCGGTGAAAACTTGTAATCTCTCGCGAGTGCTCCTCTAGCATAGCTCTCTGAGTCCGGGGTGCTCCGAGGACCGGAGTACGCTCCCTCTCAGCTCTCTGACCGACCCGTCTTGGAACTTTTTGAACCGACTGTGAACTGATCATCGGCTCAGGGTCTTCCCAATCATCACTGACGATAATTTTCACCTCGTCCTCTAAGGTGAACATGTCAATCATCGGTCCGTCTGGCAACAGCTCGCGTTCAGATGTGGCGGCAAGCTCGTGAATACGGCTATACATTAGAAGACCGATTTTGACCGCAGATCCCTGCTCCAGATAAAACATCAACTCCGCCATCCTCGTTGTGACAGAGACCGTGTGCTTGGTCGGTAGAAGGCGGGTACAAATAAATCTGTTGACCATCTTTCGGTCCCAGGATAACTCATTCTCTAGGAAGATGGTGGGGGCTCCAGCAGGATTGCGCTTCCATTGCACCCTAAAATAGTCTGCTATCATGTTCATCCTCTCGATATCTTCAATGTTGCTCGAGGACGTGTACTCATCCGGGCCCACCGGTGGATTGTGAACCCCATAATACTCGTTTATCCGCTCGATAGAAAAATCAACTTTAATACCTCGGACCATAGCATATGTAACTCCGGGGTTGTGCGAAACAAAAGTGTAAAATTCCCTTACCACCGTGGCATTGAACCGAGTTGGTGAATCTGCCATGTCCAATATGTCTTGTTCTTACAAGGCTCGGGGCAAGATCGATCCGCAATCGTCCAACTCTACCCCTCGTTCTCTAGCCACTGGCCTTGCGTTCCAATGCCCTCGGAATGACTCATAGATTTCTAAAGAATGGAATTTCTCAACCCCGTCTATCAAAGGGTTGGCATCTCCATAGATGCTCTTATAACCACTGGGACGAACAGATGATCGGCTACGCTTAGGACCCATCCTGGATGGTAACAGGTACTGATGCTGAAACTTTTTCTGAAAAAGTGAACCTCGGTAAACCGGAGGTCGGTCGGGGTTTACCAGCCTGATTTTTCTGGATTTCTTTCTGGGCCTGTGCCTCTAATGATAAAATATGAACAACTGCGGAACCTCACTAGCACAGCAGCACTAGACAGCAATAGAGGTGAAGAAAATTGGTGTTTTGGTTGGTAAAAAAGGAAGAAAGGTTTGATTTTGGTGGTGGTTGGGTGGTGATAGTGGTGCTGATGGTGGCCGAATTATATGTAGAAGGAAGAAATGGAAGAATTTTGGTGATTTAAGAAGAATATAGTAGATGGAATGATGATAATTGTGGTAGAAGAGGTGGTTTAAATAGGGAAAATGGGTGAAGGTGGAAGGATTTGGTGGGGTAGTGGGAGAGAAGTTATTAGAGTGAGGGAATTGAGGAGTTGATTGATGGGATTGAGGTGGAGTTATGGTGGAGTGTGGGAAAGGATGAAAATTTTGAAAAGAGGGGAAAATGGGACGGTTTCTGCTGACTGGTGGTGTCTGATGCAACGTGTGTCCTCCACGTGTCTTTAAAAATTCAGCTTTATAAACTGACGTTCATAATCTAAAAATCCAACCTCGGTAACCCGGGGGTAACCAAGGGTTTACTGGGGGGTACTTTTCCCCAGATTTCTCTGTCTCCTTCACTGCATACTTTGCTCAACCTCTATGCTCAATTCTGATATCAAATTGACTATCCTTTTACTCTTTCCATTGTTATTTCTGACTCAAACCTATCCTACTTCACTAGAATCCGCAACGAGTAAAAAAAACCTTTCCACAACCATCGGTTTCAAACCTAAGGGTGTGGTAGGATGAAAAAAAGCTCGTCCCTTCATCTGGCTACTTTTATTCATTCCTAATCTATCTAAGGGTTTAAAGAAATAGTTCTGAGTTTATAGTCGCCAGCTCGACTTTCTTCAGATCTCCGATCATTCGAGGGTTGGAGCTTTAACTCGCCAAACTTTCGCTCCAGAGGTTTGTACCTTCACAGAACCTTTTTGAGCTCTCTTCCTAGCATGCCTCTCTCTCTTAGCTTGCGTACTAGGCCTGTCTCTGCGTCGAGATTTAGACTTTAGACCCAAGGACTCTATAATTTCCATTTTTAGCTCAACTCGTTCACTACGCAACACGGAAGGACTAGCTTCCGTGAGCATCTTGTTGTGGTCCTTCTCTTCTTTCTCTCTCGGCTTTAATCTCATGAATTCCTGCTCAACAGTTTATATTACAACCTCTCTATTCTTATGCCCCTCTATTTCCAGAATTTCCACCTTTCCTGAAGCATAGGTCATCTTGCAACTTTCCGGTCGGTTTTCTAGGGGTTTTAATATCTTAAAAGATACAACATCATTATTCAACCTCAAAGTAATCTCCCTCTTATCAAAATCCATGAATGCCCTGCTTGTCGCTAAGAAAGGCCTTCCTAAAAGAACTGGGGCACTAGGGTCCTCTGGTATGTCTATCACCGTAAAATCAATTGGATAACTGAACCCTCATGCCTTAATCATGCACTTCCTAAGCAGACCGACAGGCATATCTCTAGTTCTATAAACGAAAGTCATTGTCCTGGATTCATTAAAACCGGAAGCTTGATCTTTTGACAGAGGGAAAAAGGTAGAATGTTGCAACTCGAGCCAGAGTCGCAGAGACCTAATCCTAGTGATATACCATTAACCGAAATCAGGAGTCGGAACGTGCCAGGGTCTCCTAACTTCACAAAGGTGTCTGAGTCTGGGTAATCCTTAGGCTTAGAAAACATCATGGATCCTCTTCAGGATCATCAGAATCATAATCCGAAGACGATATTTCAATTAACTCACAAGGGAACTCACCTGGACGATACGTGCTATACTCCTTCAAGTTCTCTTCAGGCTCTTGCTTGATTGTTTCTTTCTCTTTTTCCAACCGTTTCTTTACAGCTTCATAATGCTCTCTTTCTTTAGATCCAGGGTACATGGAAATCGGTGTGATGTTCAATATCGTTCTAGGCATATTGCTTGACTTGTTTGCGCTTTTTCAAATCTGGTTTGATCGAATTTCTGAAGTGTTCTGATTTTCCTGTGAAAAGACACAGTAAAACAAAGAAAAGGTTAGAAACTTCTGCTTCAGTTGGGTGTGATCCAACTGTTGCAGACCTACTAACTAAAATCAACAGGGAATAACACAGAATAACAAAGGCTATTCAGAAATTGATTTTTCAGGCCTCAGTAACCCGAGGGTTAGCCACGGTAAACCGGCCCTGAAATTTCTCTTTCTGAAAGTTTAACATGTGCATGTTTGATACAGAACGACCCAATACTCAAAATAAAATAAAATAAAATAAAAACGACTTCTTAATCAGAATTAAAACGTTTATATTTAAAATTGGCCATTGTCCCCAGCAACGGCGCCAAAAATCTTGATCACTAACGTCGATATTGCTAGCAAGAATACTAGGTACATCGTAGTATAGTAAATGCGAGTCAAGGTCTATTCCACAGAGACAATGCAACTATAAGTATAAACGATTCAAATCTAATTAAGAAGCAACATAGTGGTGGTCATTGACCAACAATAACATAAAAGAAAACAAACTTGGTACTCCTCTCCCTCTTCTCACCGATCTACTAACTTGGATTAGTTAATTGTTACGTTTACTTCCTCACATAATTTCCTTAGATTAATCGCGAGCTTTAGTTTAATTATCATTATCAGCTACGGGTGCAATTCCTACTCCTATCTACTCCGACAATGGTAGCAAACAATCTATACGCATGTTACCCTCCATAATTGGTCCGTTATAGCCCATACGCATAAAGAACTAGAATTTCTGATATCGAGCGCTAACTCATACCGCTAACCCGCCTAGACAACCGTCGACATTGATCGGCACGTTCATAGGGTCCATTCAAGACTATTTCCAAACTTAGCACTTTACTATTCATATTTCATGCCAGTTTACGATTACAATAAGCAGATTGGCCAGATCTAACCTACTGTTAATTAAACCTGTCGATCAACGCAAATCCCCGTTTTAGGTTTTTAAATTATGCCCCGGTAAACCGGTATAGACCGCCGGGTTACCGGGGGTAGCTTTTCCTATAGCCGACTATGACTCTCTAAAACCCTAACCGACCTAGATAATGCGACAGAATCAGTTTCGTGTCCGACAAGTCCTCGGTTTATCCTCCGGTAAACCGGGCCAACTTTTCTCCTCTTTCTTCAGCAGACTTCTTCTTGGACTTTAATTACTTGGCCCAATATACTTCTTTCGGTCCAGATCCACTCTCCAATGCTCCAGATCCGGTACATCCTATAAAATACGCAAAACGAGACAAAACAGTACCAACACCTCGGGAAAATAACATAGATGCAGAATTACGATCCTGGAAACACTCACATAGCACTTAACATATATTCCACATAATAACGAGCCTATCTATCCTCTCTTGAGTAGAATTCGGGGTGAGTAAGGGTATAATTATTGGTACCATTTAGAGCGTTATCAAAACCCCTATTGATTTTGAAGATTTCCATGAAAATATACTCAATTATGAGACTCTTCCGTCAAAGATGCAACCTGTCAATTTCCTGGTCTTGCTACAACTCATTCAGCTGTATGGCATCCCTACCACAGTGATGGTTCGTTCCCACATCTTACTATTCTTAATTCTTTGAAACATGCACAAAATGCATTCTCTCATTCAGTAGACTCAAGTTTTTGCCCTAAAAAATCCTACTTGAGTATTTCTAGTGTGAAAAGTGCAACGACATTTAGAGAAATGCTGCATCTTACCAAGTTCAATCTCTTACAATTTTTTCTCATTCGGGCCATCCTCCCAACATTGTGTCATCTTCAAGCACATTTGGATGCTCCGTCATCTTCTCAATGGCTTCTTGATAGAGTGCTACGCATCAAGTTACCACTAATCTTAGTAATTTGGCATTACACATGACTTATTATGGCAATGAAGACATCATGGTTGGTGGTAGTAATAATATTTCCATCACATTATTGAGATATAATGTTAGTTATCTACCTCCGCATCAACTTAAGCTTTTGGTAGAGATGGTAGTTCAACATGGTTTCATAACAGGAGGTCCTGAGTTCAAGCCCGCTCCAAGCATAGTTTTCCCTACAAAAAAACCCGAATTGTTGCCCCTCTCTCCCTCTTATATTGGCCCACACCCGATGGGGCATATTGAGATATTATGTGGATTATCTACCTCCCCATTAACTTAATATTTTGGGAAAGATGGTAGTTCAACACATACACATATGTTTTATTTTTTCTCTCTATTCCTTCAAAATATTTTATGTTTGACGATGTCTGAAATCGTCTGGGTAATAGTGGAGTTGATATTATGATATATAGACCTCTGGGTGATGATCCAAATGAATTTTCGAGTGGATTTGAGAGTGGGCTTGCAAAACACACAAAAACGTTATGGGTCCCGAAGCTTGCCTCCGGAAGGACACTCCGACACTCCAGTCGATTTTTGAATAGATGAATTTCTATTTAGACACTAAGCGAGAATGTATAGAAAGCGTATTATATGCATACCTTGTATTTGAGGATGATGACACTTTATATAAATCTCCCTCTTGGGGGAGGGGGGAGGGGTTGTGATGTACTGTAGTCGTGGTCAAGAGAGTTTACCATGTATTGATGTAATATGGCCTGTTATGGAGTAGTTAGGGCTCACACTATCATGGAACGTAAGTTTCAAATCCATCACTATAACAGTTACTATTGTGGAGTAATGTTGAACACTTATTGAAGAGAATGTAACTGTTGCTTGAGGTCGAGGATAAATTGTATTGTATTGAGCATAAATGACCAAGGTGACCTGCACGGCATTGGTAATAAGAGACCGTAGATGTCTTGCGTCTTGTCGGTTATGAGGGACAGAAGACGACCTACACCATATTGGACAGAGGATGACGTGCATCATGTCTGTTGATGATAGAGGGGCGGCATGTGTTGTACTGAAGATAGAGCTTGGTGGTTGAGGCCCGATATCGAGCTTAGCCCATGTCGTCTCATAAGCTGGTATGGTTTTTGTCACTCTATGTGTAGCCTAATGAGTGTCACGTGTACGATGACCGATCTCACCCATGTCAATGTTCGTTGTGTTCCCAGCATGCCTCATAATTTCTTAACCATCTCTTAGCTTTGTCAAGTCCATAGTGCTTCTTTGAACTCTTAGCCTCTAAATTTAATTGAAGGATTATAAATGATATTCATTAGTGCATTCTTCAGACCAATACTCCTATGATGCAATGACCGGTTAAAAAGGGATTATAAGAATGACCAAACTTCCATCTTCTAGCTTTTCGCAGTGAACAAAAAATCAGAAAGTGTTGTGCATCATCATCTTTGTCACCCAGCTATTCTCATTCTTTAAGCTATTCTTTGTCAAATGATCTAGAAGTTGCCACTATGACTGCTTCTTCCTATTGTTGAGTTTTCTTTGCTACTTCTATTTTCTGTTCTTCCCATCCCTTAGAGATTATATCACTAACATTTAGGCATCCTCAATTGTGTCGTGTGATGGTTTTAAATATTACCTAATTTTGTTGATAATTTTACCAAGGATACATAGTTATATCCATTTTTTTCGTAAATATGACGTGGTGGTGTTTTTATTCTTTTGAAGGCACTATTAAAATTATACTGCAACTGATGGCGGATACATAAATTATTCTTTTATTCTTTTCTTCATCATATCTTTATTACCACACCTTTTATCTTTGTTATTTACTAAAATTTAACCGTGAGTGTTAGATTTAATCTGAAAATATATTAGGGATTCACACTTTTTGAGGGAAATATATAGGGAAGAAACACATTTGCACTTCTATTATATTTCTATTTCTACAAGTTGGATAATGACTAATACATTTTTCATCTAGATCAACACACTAATTATTTCTGTTATTTGATACCTACCAATGATTATTATATTAAATAAATAAATTAATTGGGAGAAAGACTAATAGCTATCAATGATTATTATAATAATTAAAATAAATTAATTGGGAGAAACACGTTTTAGGAAAACATACTCACTTCCGTTTACACTCAAAGCTCTATATGATTTCCACATTCAACATCATCTCACCACACATTTTTAATTTGTAAAATAAAAACACACGATCACCCAAAACCACAATATGATGTTGAGTATAAATAAACTTTATATTAATCTTTGGGTGTGAATTGATTAGTATTCATTAATAATTTAGATAATGACTAATGCATTAAGTTGAATAATGATCACCACGTTTTTCACCTATATGAACACCAATTTTATCTCTGTTAAATATAAAGATATTCATTATATAACCAAGCAGTTTGGCTCAAGTGATAAGTGACTTGAGAATGCCTAGGGAGGTCACCGGTTCAATTCTCCTCTGAGGCGCCATGTTGAAAGAGCTCTTGGCCTTACCCTTGGGTAAGGGTCAGACTCTGCATGTACGACCCGGGATGAACTTTGGATTAGTCGGACCAATTGGTCCGGATATCGGAGGATTTAAACCAGTGGCGGATCCACGTGCCCCAGGGGGGTCACGAGACCCCACTCCAATTTATAAAAAAAAAAATCCGAAACGACGTCGTTTTGGTAAAAAAAAATCAATTTTTGACCTAATTACCCACCCAACCCGGTTTCGACCCGAAAATTTTGACCTAATTAGCCGCCCAACCCGAAATTTTTTTAGGGTTACTACACTTTTGTGACGGGTGACCCCACTAAACTTTTTTCCTTGATTCGCCACGGCTTTAAACAAAAAAAATCATTATATTTAATAAAAACAAATTAATTGGAGAAAAACACTTTCTAAGGGAAACACTTACGGAGAACACGTAGGCATTTTTTGTATTTTTCAATTTTTTTAAATTGGATAATGATAAATACATTAAGTTTGGTAATGATATCTTATATCTATAAGAAGTTATGGAGGTAAGCTTCCTAGAGGCCACGTGGCACCCTCCTTAGCTGACACGTGTATAATTTTTATTTTTATTTTTACTTTTGTGTTTTTTTTTTTTAAATTATCAAACGTGTACCGTTAGCAGTTTGTGCAGAAAAGGGGAAGAAATAAAAAGACCGACGGATTTGAGGTTCTACTGTGTAGTGTACGATGGAAGATGAGCCAAGTTTAGCTATAAAATACATCAACACATGTACTTTTTTTTTCCTTTATCAAACGTGTACCGTTAGTAGTTTGTGCAAAAAAGGGAAGAGAAAAAAGAAAGACCGACGGATTTGAAGTTCTATGGTGTAGTGTACGATGGAAGATGGACCAAGTTTAACTACTTTTTTTATCTTATCTCTTATTAGTATTATAATTATTATTATTATTATTATCTTATCTTATCTTATATCTATAAGAATCTAAGGATGTGAGCCCCCAAGAGGCCACGTGGCACCCTCCTTAGCTGACACGTGTACATTTTTTTTTTTACCTTTGTTTTTTTTTTTTTTAAATAATCAAACGTGTACCGTTAGTAGTTTGGGCAGAAAAGGGAAGAAAAAAAAAGACCGATGGAGTTGAGGTTCTACTGTGTAGTGTACGATGGAAGATGGGTCAAGTTTAGCTATAAAATACATCAACACGTGTAATTTTTTTCCTTTATCAAACGTGTACCGTTAGTAGTTTGTGCAAAAAAGGAAAAAAAAAAAGAGGAAAGACCGACGGATTTGAAGTTCAACTGTGTAGTGTACGATGGAAGATGATCCAAGTTTAGCTATAAAATACATCATCGCGTATACATTTTTTTGTCAAACGTGTACCGTTAGTAGTTTGTGCAGAAAAGGGAAGAAAAAAAACCGACGTATTTGAAGTTCTATTGTGTAGTGTACGATGGAAGATGAGCCGAGTTTAGCTATAAAATGCATCAACACGTGTACTTTTTTTTCCTTTATTAAACGTATACCGTTAGTAGTTTGTTCAGAAAAGGGAAAAAAAGAAAAGACCGACGGATTTGAAGTTCTACTGTGTAGTGTACGATGGAAGATGACCAAAGTTTAGCTATAAAATACATCAACACGTGTACTTTTTCTTTTCTTTTTTTTTCTACTGTGTAGTGTACGATGGAAGATGGGTCAAGTTTAACTATAAAATACATCAACACGTGTATTTTTTTTCCTTTATCAAACTTGTACCGTTAGTAGTTTGTGCAAAAAAAGGAAAGACCGACGGATTTGAAGTTCTATTGTGTAGTTTACGATGGAAGATAGACCAAGTTTAGCTATAAAACATCAACACATGTAGTTTTTTTATCAAACGTATACCGTTAGTAGTTTGTGCACAAAAGGGGGGAAAATCGACGGATTTGAAGTTCTACTGTGTACTGTACGATGAAAGATGGGTCAAGTTAGTTATAAAATACATCAACACGTGTACTTTTTTCCTTTATCAAACGTGTACCGTTAGTAGTTTGTGCAGAAAATGGAAAAAAAGGAAAGACCGACGGATTTGAAGTTCTACTGTGTAGTGTACGATGGAAGATGGACCAAGTTTAGCTATAAAATACATCAACATGTGTATTTTTTTTTATCAAACGTGTACTGTTAGTAGTTTGTGCAGAAAGAGGGAAAAAAAGGAAAGACCGACGGATTTGAAGTTCTATTGTGTAGTGTACGATGGAAGATGGGTCAAGTTTAGCTATAAAATACAACAACCAAAAAATATTGTCAAACAAATATACGCGCCAAGAATGTGTGCCCACATATGGCCACTTGGACACCACATTAAATATTTTTATTATTTTGAACAACATAGCGTCGGTGGAACCGACGGCCGTTTGCAGTACGAGCGTCACTAAAATTGACGTTGGAATACCAAATCACTTTTTATATTTTTCAGACCGTTTGACACGTGTTTTTTTTCACCAAATGAATAAACACGAGATAAATGACGTATTCATTAATAATGAGAAAGAGAAATGCAATATAGAAATGAGTGAAACACATTTTCAAGCATATTAATGATCTGGAAGCTAAGTTGTCCCGGGAGATTTGACCGTGTAGTTATGGTCCGCTTATTGTTTTTCTATAATGTTTCATTACGTAAAGTCGAAGCTAAAGGGATCGACTTTATGTCATTGTTCTCCGATACATCATATTGTGGCTTATTTTGTAGGTGGATACTCCTGATAGGACTGGAAGAGAAGTGATTCACAATATTCACGTCTCTAAAAATGAGCTACTTCTTGCAGTGAATGTGATATGTTTATGTTGCTCTTTTTATCTTGTGCCTTGAATTTGTTACGGTTTAAACTTACGCGATTTATTTCACGTTGGGGGTCTATTCTTTGATATCACCGTTGATAACGATTTACGTTGGGCCCGTCGTGCCTTGCACGTACGGCTCATGTTCACTAGTAATATAATAAAGAAGTATCACTATATGATTCCGCCCAAATAAAAAAATGTATCACTATATGATAGAATAACATAATTTAATGTAACATAGTATAATTATGATATTATTCTAATTTACTTTGCACTTGGTTAATGGTAAAATTAATTGATTGAGGGTTTTTTTTTTTATTATTATTTTTTTTTTTTAAGGATTTAGCGTTTTTTTTCGGTAGGATTGACGTGTATTTTAACCTTTTTTTTTTTTTTTTTTTTGGTAGCATTGACATTCTTTTTCGCTAAGAAATTTTTTAACGTGTTTTTTTTGGGGTTAAACATTTACTTTTATACTGAGTTTTTTGAGAACTTATACTGAGTTAATTATTATCCTTTAAATAGTTGAATTTTCTTTTAATTGATTTAACATGTTTGTTTTGGAATCGTTTTTGTTGGGTAAGGTTTACCTTTTTTATTGGATTTTTAATAACGCTAAATACATTTAATTAAATAAAATCAGTTCCATACAAGAAGGTAGATCATATAGAGATTTCGTGTTTTTTTTTTGGAATGTTTTTTTTTTTGGAAAAGATTTTGCTTGCTAAATAGATTTAATTAAATAAATTTTTTAAGGAAACAAACAATTTTAAGGGGAGGGGAAACACTTGACGGGGGGAAACACACCGGCTTTTTATAATAAATAATAATAATAATAATAATAATAATAATAATAATAATAATAATAATAATAATAATGATTAGCATGACAAGCAGAGGTAATAATTCAAAATCAAACCTAAACATTACCATTAAGCGAGAACTAACATGATTACTGAACCACATTAACCCTGTTCTAACAATAGATTCAAAAACACACATAGAGGTAGAAAGCAAAATGAGTAAATTGGAGATTTAGTCCCCAATCTTTCTCAAAAAGGAGGGACTTAGCCCTCATTTTTTATTTTGGTTTGACCGGTCCCTTGTCTTTTAAATCTTTTACAACTTTGGTCAATTTAACAGTCAGTAGACAAAAAATTGACGAAAACCAGTGCGTATCCTTTACGCGTTGTTAGCATTTTAAAATATTATTATTTTAATCAATTTCCAAAAAAATAAAAAAATAAAAAAATTATCCTATTAATGTTATTACCGTATAACGTGTAAAACAAAACATTTTTTCACCATTCTTCCCCGTCATTTTTCGTTCATATTTCTTAGCCTTAATGTAGCTCGAAAAACGATAAAAGGCTGAGAAAGATGACGGGGAAGAATGTCAATGCTAAAAGGCTGAGAAAGATGAACGAAAAACGACGGGAAGAAGAATGGGGAAAAATGTTTTATTTTACACCTTATACGGTAATAACAGTAATAAGATAATTTATTTATTTTTTTATAAATTTTTTTGGGAAATTGATTAAAAATAATATTTTTAAATGCTAAGAGCGCGTGAAGGATACGCACAAGTTTTTCGTCAATTTTTTTGTTGACTGTCTGTGTTAAATGGACCAAAGTTATAAAAGATTTAAAAAATAAGGGACCGGTCAAACCAAAATCAAAGATAAGGGCTAAGTCCCTCCTTTTTGCGAAAAATAGAAGACTAAAGCTGTTATTTACTCAAAGCAAAATTTACGAAGATATGAAGAATAAATATAATGTAATAGTCTACCAAGTGAATCCCTTTCTGCCAGCATACCATGAAAAACATAGATGTTTAACAAATAAAAATACATCAACAGAGAAGGCAACAGAGATTACGGATCAAAGATCAAAGATGAGGAAGAGGACCGGTCACAAATCAACACTACAAGAAAACTGTGATTCAATGACGAAAACTTAAGACATGATGTAAAACTGTCATTAAATGGTACTTATAATGACGGGACACAAAGTAATTTGTTGATGAATGATGGAATTTCAATTCCCGTCATTAATAATATTATTTCCCGTCATTACAAATACAGTAAAAAAAACCCTCTCATTATGTGTATAAATTTTTCCATAATACATTTCTTTTTAATTTACAATTTTTTAACAAAATAACAAACACATTAATAAAAACCCAAATTCATTGATTCCTAACATGACACCCGAGGTTCCTTACCCTAAATTCATTTTGGCATTTTGAATGTCAAAGTCATAGCCTCAATCTTCTACTCTCCACCGTTTCTTGTTCTATGAACCGTCCCTCCTTGATTCCTAATATAGACATTAATTCAAATCAAATCCCCAAAACTTCTGTATTCAATATTTGCTAATTACCCTTCTCTGTATCTCTTTCATCCTCAATGTCTGGCAAGAACAGAGTTACGTCTGAATTAAATTCGAGCCACCACGTTTTCAATAACGTTTAAGGAAGGTTTGATCGGTGTAAAGCTTCCATCTTTGTGCGACTGGATGCTGATTCGATCCGGATTTTATGCTATTATGGTCTCAGCAACGTGTTTATCTCGAGGGCTTGATTTGGAGCATTCAATTAGCGATTTTGAAGGATTCACAGTCCTTTTCGTGGCAAGGTGAATCATTTCTTGTTTATATATCGTTTACCATTTATTATCTGATTTAGAACAGATTTCTCGCCCTGATTTTGTGTCTTTTGCCGTTGTGAAGGTTTGACTATGAATGGTCCGACCTTTCCTCTAATACAACGCTGATTCGAGCCTTCAATTCACGAGATTCATAACCACTATTCTCTGATGGCATGTCGTTTCGTTTATCTCTGCACATGTTCAAAATCAAGGGTTGACCTTTTCGGATTTGTGCTTATTTCAGGGAAGTTTCTGTCCATTTTTGTTAATATCGTATTTTTATTTATTTCACTGATTTGAATTAGAATCTGCCCTGATCTTGTGCGATTTTGCCTCTGATTTATTGTTGTTTCGTGCTATTAAAGCTCTGATTTTGTTCACACTATGCCTTGAGGTTAAGTCATACCTCCAAGGCTATAAATATCCAGTCATACCAACACAGAAAGTATCACTGAACTCATTGAATCGAAGAAATCCCACATTTTAGTAGAAGTCTAAAATTTCCCTTGCTTGTGTAAGTTTGAGTGTCAGTGTGAGTTGTATCAACCATTGGTGGGACCAAGCCCCGCCCGTTGATACTGTGTCTGCAATTTTCTGGAATCAACAACTCACTGCCACTGAGGATTTCAAGATCAGAACATTGCTGGAGACTGAAATTATGCTTGATAATTTTAGTGGGTCTTGCTTACTGGATTGTAAGTGATTTCTGCACTTTAATTTTCACTTTTTCTGTGGATTAAGTGGTTAGTTAAAGTGTGTGTTGTGTGCTTAATCTTGATAATTTGTTGTCTCTGAACTGTACGTGATTTTGGACATATTAGACTGAATCATCTCGGAAGAGGTGTGGTCCAAGGGTGGACAATAGGTCTGACATACAAACTCTAAGTCGGTTCACTCTCAACAAGATTAGTGAAGGATTAGGCTTGTTGTTTTGTTCTTCTGTTTTATTCCCTATCTGGTGCTGAATCAGTGAAGCTTATTTACCGATTCAGTGTTTTTGTTGAGCCTGTGTGCATTGGGTGTTTATTGTTGCGCTAGTCTTGATCTCTCGTTTCCTGATATATTGTTGCACACTTTCTACACTTGGTACACTTGATATTGCTGAATCTCATTTGCTGCATATGACCATCTGCTGCATATCTGCTGTTGAACATTTGCTGATAAGTTTGTGCCTTAAATTGCTGTTGAATGCTTGTATCTGAGCCTGCTTTGGTGACATGTTGAATTCTGTGAAAACCTTGTTGAACCTGTGTTATGTTGGAATAGTGTCCTAAACCCAATCGGGTTGGACCGGATCCGACCGGGTCGGATCAATTCTACTATTTCTTTATGTTTATACATATATTAGATGGCTTTTCTGTTGTCATATATATGTTCTTTTAAAGAACCAATTATGAATTGTTATATGATAACGTCCTTAGTATTAAAATGTGATAGAGAAACCATGATAGGCGATTATGGTCGATGAGATCTCTAATCACTTTAATAAGTTTGATACTTAAATGTCTCTAGGCTGATGTACTATTAAACAGGGCATTGATAGTATAAACAGACTAGCACGTATTGGATGTCTTCTGTCTTTAAGGGCAGGGATAGATCTCGTCTATCGAAGTGTAGAGACACTTGGACTATACGTGGACGTGTATTAGAGAATGCCTACGTTAGACTGACCCACTTACATTAAGTGTCACACTATGTGGCGGTTGTGTAATTATCCTTAAGACCGGAGTCTTCATGGTATCACGGTGTGGATTGTCATGCTTTGACACTATTGAGGTTTCCCCTAGCCACGGGGCAATCATGCGGTAGTGATTGGGTGTGATACTGAAGCATGCGGAGTATACATGATTGGTCGTCTGGAATCGTGTATCCTATGATTAGATCGAATATCCGAAATGGCCTTCTTATAAGGAATGTCTTACTCTCGTGAATCTTTGCAAAGTGGGAGTAAATGAGTTACTTCGAGAGAGCATGATATTCAGATTATAAGATACGATCGTTAATGTATCGACACTCGAGATACGATCGTATGGATATTATTACAGCGATAGGATTGTAAGTTACATGGTAACTGTTTCACATGAAAGGTAGTAGTCATTGCATTTGACTCTTCCGATGATTGGGGGTCACGGTGTGTTGCTAGACGTTGTCCCGTGATCGTTAGGCATGAAGGGCATTTTTATAATTTGCACTTTGTGTCTACGGCCAACATATTCGGAAGCCTATCGGGTCACACACATATGAACATCTAGCCGGATTAAAATGTGGTTATAGATGATAACCAAATAAGGAAAGTTTATCTCGTACTATAAAGGTTATAGTGGTAAATTAATATGGTGGTATTTATTTATTATGAATAAATTAAATACAAGATATTAATTATGATGATTAATTAAATATGTATATTGATACATATAAATTTCGAAATTGTGCATATATGTGATATACATGTATTTTGCAAATTAATTAATCATAGTATTATATTAATTAAAGAATATTCCAGAAGCCAATATTTGGCTATATGGGGCGCCACATTGAAGTGTATAAGATACACTTGGATTGTGCAATTTAATTAATAAGATTGCCATATATTAATATTAGATATTAATGACTACATATTTGCACACATGTGTAAATTGATTTATGGTAATAAGATAAATATATAATTGACAATATATTGGAAATATTTAATATATGATATTAAATTAAATGAGATAAATCAATCAATTATATTTTCCTTATTTTATTGGGAAAAAGTTTTCTTCTCCTTCACACTCTAGTTGGGGCGCCACCTTCTACTATAAATAAGAGGTGGGTGTCAAGCTCTTTTGTACAACACAATTCCAAGAACTAATAGTTCTTGTGTAAAATAGAGAGCATCCTATAGAGAGTTGGAGAGAGGGGAAAAGGGCTGGTCTAGCAACCAGAGTTTTCCAATAGCAATTCATGATGGGATTCTGGCGGACTGTTCGTGTGGACTAGCGGTAGAGGCCGAACACTTGGGCGGCTCTATGCAGAACTACTCTCCTTAGACGGTCAAAGCGTCGATCTTTTAGATCAACCAAGGTAATCACCGTCTTTAGCAGTGACGGAACCAGAAATTAGGGATCAGGTGGGCTAATTGACTATATTTGTACGATCGTGTGTGCTGGATTAAGACAACTAACTGTTTTGGACTGAATTATATAAGGTTTTTGGTGTACCGAAAATAAAAACCGGGTGGGCTGAGCCCACCCAAGCCACCCTCTGTCTCCGTCCCTGGTCTTTAGCTTATTTGTTAATTGCTTAAACGAAGTCGATCCTGGTTAAAAGGAAATAAAATTTTAAATTCCGCTGCGTTCCCATGTAGATTTCCTAACAGTGGTATCAGAGCTTCGAGCTTTGAGCTTAAGCAATAAGCATGTAATTTTGCGTAGTTAATTTTATCGTTTAAATCACGTAATTAAAAGATGAAAGATCTTTGATTTTCAAAATTGATACACGAAAAGAAAAAAGAAAAAAAAGGGGGCGGCAATGGTGGTGCTCGGCCGATCGGCGGCGGCACCACCACCGTGTGAACGCCGGCGGCTGCTGGTGTGATGCGGTGGATCCTCAGTTTTTGTTTTGTGTATTTTATGATTCAATATTGTTCATAGTTGTGATTGGTAATTTCTCATTTGTCTAGTTGTGTCATGTGGCTAACCAATGGTTCAAATAATTTGGGTCATTGGGATGCCATATGGCATTAAAATAATAATGGTATTTCCAAACTTTGTTTGGAATAGGCCTAGGCCCTTTCCAAATATTTGATTTGGAAAAAGCCTAGGCCTAGGCCACTTTCAAAATTTTGATTTTAGAAAGTGGCCAGGCCTAAACCAAAATTATTTGGCATTTCCAAATATTTGATTTGGAATAGGCTTATGCCATTTTCAAATATTTGATTTGTAAAAGGCCTAGGCCTAGGCCACTTCCAAAATTTTGATTTTGGAAAGTGGTCAGGCCTAAACCAAATTAGGTTTAGGAAGATGTCTTTTAATTTAAGAAACCAAAGGCATCCCTTTTGATTATGAATCAAAAGAAAAGAAACAAAAGAGACTTAATTTTAATTTCGATTTAATTTTAGAATAGTTCTAATTAATTAAAATTAAAATTAGAATCGTTTAAAATTAATCGTTAATTTTATTTCGATTAAAATCATTTAATTAATTAAATATTAATTAGTTAATTGATTGGATAAAATTATTTATTAGATTAAATGTTAATTGATTAATTAAGACGCAAGTAGTTAAATTTTAATTTTATCTTTTTCATAAGATGTTATTGTATGGATTAGATATAGTACATATAATATGATTATATGGACCCCGATTGATCATGGACTCGACCGATAGGATAGATGTGAATGATTTAATTTTTCTGTTGGTTTAAAAATTGTCCTATGCCGTTATGAAGAACGTGACCTAGTTTATTTTCTGCATTTATCCCATTCCCGTTGGCTCCCCCCCGTTTGCGGCGGGTGTATTTATTTTATTAGATAGAATTAAATGTAACAAGAATGGAGCAGAAGATGGAGACCAAAGAAAGAGCGAAATTAAAGATCCCATTGGAGAATGGAGCATTAAAGATCCTATTGGCGGTTGCAGCTACCTTTAGATTGTGACCCACGGTTTCGTCAGTTTGTATTCGAAACCGCACCTAGGAAAAGTCCATGATCATACCGGTTATTTTACGCATTTATTTATTTTGTGCTTGTATTTATTTTATATGATACGATAGATGCATGACTAGGCACGATCTAGATAAATGTGTAGGATGTATGCCTATAGAGATAGATATATTTGATGAGACCGTAATTAAATTAATTAAGTGAATTAATTTACGTAAATACTTCCACAACAAAAATCAAGTCGAATAATTGTCTCCTAATATTATAGCGACGGTGAAGAGCTTTTGTTCGGATCCAACTGATCGGCCCTCGTCGGATGTTGACCTACCACGGGTATATCGTCGTTATTGAGATATGATCGTATGAGATCTCGCGAATATTATGTTATGACTTGACTAGAGTATTGCGGTGATTGGCCCTCGTCAGGACCGTCTTATTTTAGAGGCAAGGGGTTGACTACCACATAAAGATGTGAATTGTCAAAGAGTTGACTGGTCAACCACCAAGAATCACATAGAGATGTGATTGGTAAGAGTTACATACCTTTCGAATTATTCCGGTTGATCGGCCCTCGTCGAATCGGGGTAACCAGATGGGATCTTGGCCACTAAAGAATTTTTGAAAGATTCTTGAAAGTCAATTGGGAGTAGTTGACTAGTGGGAGCAAAATCATAAATCAAAAGACCATTTTTGATTTTGTGTGTATAAACAACAACACTCTTTTATTTTCATTTTTATGTTGTAGTTTTAGCAAACTTTATATTTATGTTTTATTCTCGATTAGTAAAACCAAATTATGACTGTTACCTTTTGAGAAACGTTCTCAAATATGGTTAAGTAATTTTAATCCTTTTAAAATAAGCAATGACGCGAGCAATCCCGTTGTAGTAGTTAGAGTCAAGGAGACTACATATTTGATGCAGTACTCCAAGACTTTAATTATTAATGAAAGGCGGAATCTCATGACATTGGATATGATCCAATATGATCATTCAGCCATATGATGACAATTAATTCAAACGTTGGATAAGAATGACCACATCTAATTTTGGAAAGGTTGTTTTCAAAATTATAAGATTTAAGTATCGACTTAATTCTACCATTGCTTAAAGGTTAATTAAATAGTTAATGTTTTAAATACGATTTAAAAGGTTAAATAAACTATTTAATAAACTATAGATTTTCTTTAATAAACTTTAGATTTTCTTAAGTCTTATGAAGACTACACCAAGAAATATTTACAAGTGCTTGAAGGATTAAAAAGGAAAGTTAGGGCATGTGCTTAAATAGAGAACTTATTGAAGTTTCTATTGTAGGCAAATGAGTTGAGATAAATCTATCTAAGTTCAAAGTTGACTCTAAGATATATGATATCTTATGAGTGTGATTAAATTAGAAAGATCAAATGCAGATATGGAAGGTGAAGCAAACGTTGTGACACTTACCATATTCTGGATCTAGTAAACTGATAAGGGAACTAAATAAATGTTATTATGTTCCGGTTCTTATGTAGAACATACTTTCAGTTATTTGTTAGGATTTAGTAGACATATTCAATTGTGAAGAATAAATGTTATTCTGATAAAGTTGGAAGGTCACTGAAACTAACATACTAGATTGATGTCACTATATAGTTGATATAAGTGATGAGATTTCAACTAAATATTTGTGTGGCTGTTATCCTTAATATTTGTGGTTGTTCTAGACATAGTCTCTCTGGAGCGGAAGCGTGTAATTTAATGTCATTCTGATGATGTTGAACCATATATGAATCATGTGGGTAATACGTATCTTATCTAAAGATGACTAAAATACCCTTTTATGAAAAGGTTATAAAATCTAGAAAAATTGTCTAAAGCCTAAACATACCGATGTTTGTTGGCTTATGACAATTAATGCCACAAATAATTGTTTATTAATCTCTACGACTATTTTTAGAAATAGTCAAGTGTACTCAGTGAAGTGCATAATTCGGAAAGCCCGAAAAGTTCGAGTCAGTACGAATATGAGATTGATGAGCTACTTAGGAATTAATCGTCAATTGGATTGGAGAAATTAATACCTGAAAGGTGTTTCAGAAGTTGTCTGAAATAGAATCAGATTCTCCCTTGAAGGATACCATCTTTGGGATACGCAATTAGATTGTGTTCCCAAAATGGAAACAACATTTTATATGAAAAAGGTGTGACGCAAACCATGCGAAGTATCTCTTACCTGTTTCGGAATAGTGCCCTTATACTTAACCGAGTTCCAAAGAATAAAGGTTGAATAAATTCCATATCAGATATGGAAGGGGATAATGTCGAATCTATCTTAACCGATGATTTGAAGTTGTCATAGGCAATGTCAGAAAGGCTTGGAGCCTAGTACGACATATGCGACTTTGTGGAATATCTTAGCAAGTATGCTAGATATTATTTACTTTTCCGCGGAGCAAAATGTTTGTCTCCAAACATGCTGTCTTCTAGAGAAAGTGTTTCTTCCAAAAGAAACAATGGGAGTCGATTAAGATCTCAAAGGAGTTTGAGAACCACAAAGATATATTCAACCATTGGAACATGAGCACACGCCGCATAACGATGAGGTGTAGAACACTGCTCAGTGCACACAAAAGTTTTGTAAGTCTGTGGATAACCTCAAGCCTGAAAAGGCTGCTGGTAAGTTCATCTTGAAGAATGAATATCTCACGACTTATGAAAGAATGTTTGAAAGGCAAGATTGAGAGATATGGCTAAGAGCCATAATATCTTAATTAGATTCCATCAGTGACAACCAGGTTGTGAACCTAGTATGTCTTACTTAGAGGGAATGTCCCTGAAAGGCTGACATGGATAGTAATATGATTACTATAAGGCTATAGTGACGGCTGGAGGGTATGGGGTGAAACCTTGTAATTATCTTTATGCTGCCGGCTGAGCCCAGTTCTATTCAGATGATGCTTGTTATAACTTCGTATCATGACTATATGATAGTGTTGAAGACATTAGGCAAATAGCTCAATGTTCATAAACGATAACATGATATGTAAGCCCACGAGATCCATTTATGGACTCAAACAAGTTTCTCTAGACAATTTCTTTGTTTGATAATCAAAGGAGTTTGATATAGTCAAAAGAAGGATATGCCCAATGTGCAAGATGGATAGTGGGAGTGTGTTACAATTTTTGAGTAAGGTATTGGATATCCCTCTCGAGAATTATCACCCCATGTCCCAGTCAATTATTGTTTGTTAGTTCAAGGTCTTTACGAAAGCACTTGGATTAGCAGTTCTTCTTTTAGAAATGAGAATCTATAGCGATAGATTTAACTGCTGTTAGATTATTGTTAACCTATTTAGATGTGATGCTAAAAGATTTTAGCATAGATCGCGACGGGGATACTGCTGGCCAGTGTTCTCAAGATCTATCTATGTTAGGACGTTCGTCCTAAAGATAAGGTGAAAGATGATGCTTATGGAATGTTTCCTTTGTTACTGCAATAGGAACCATCATAAAGGTTATGTCAGATGTTCATACTTCATGAAGAGTCATGAGCGAGTATGAAAATGAATCTGGTGAATGTCGAGAATATCCTTAAACAAGTTAGGGAAGAGTTCCTAGTTTATTGAAACTTGGAAATAAATAAATATAGTTATACAGACGTATATCCTGAGACTTATGAAGGCGAGTGGGAGCTACTGTTTGGGTTTGCAGTCACTTGGATTAAGTGATACAGTGAGCTGGAAATGTTCTAGGGTATGGGTCACTGTAAATTCTACAACTAGGCCAAAACACAGTAGTGCCTTGAAGGCGCAGCGGGAGCAGTACATGGATCTTGAAGGTTCATTCTTGAACCTTGTACGGTTCTTCCACCATTTCTATATGGCTGATATAGTAAGTGGATCCATTGCTTGGAGCAAGAATTAGGGTCTCGTCGGAGATTCATGTGTGTGTTGAGGCGGTTCCTTTGACTTGGTCATTTGGAACATGATATGAAGATAGTCTGAGTCCCCACGGATAGTGATCCGCTCACGGCTAGGGCTGGCTGTGAGTATTGCATGAGATTCTTGTGTTTCAACTTGGTCTTATGTGTGCGAGTGATTGGTTTTAGGCCAATTGGGAGATTGTTGGAATAGTGTCCTAAACCCAATCGGGTTGGACCGAATCCGACCGGGTCGGATCAATTCTACTATTTCTTTATGTTTATACATATATTAGATGGATTTTATGTTTGTCATATATATGTTCTTTTAAAGAACCAATTATGAATTGTTATATGATAACGTCCTTAGTATTAAACTGTGATAGAGAAACCATGATAGGCGATTATGGTTGATGAGATCTCTAATCACTTTAATAAGTTTGATACTTAAATGTCTCTAGGCTGATGTACTATTAAACAGGGCATTGATAGTATAAACAGACTAGCACGTATTGGATGTCTTCTGTCTTTAAGGGCAGGGATAGATCTCGTCTATCGAAATGTAAATACACTTGGACTGTACGTGGACATGTATTAGATAATGCGTACGTTAGACTGACCCACTTACATTAAGTGTCACACTATGTGGCGGTTGTGTAATTATCCTTAAGACCGGAGTCTTCATGGCATCACGGTGTGGATTGTCATGCTTTGACACTATTGAGGTTTCCCTTAGCCACAGGGCAATCATGCGGTAGTGATTGGGTGTGATACTGAAGCATGCAGAGTATACATTATTGGTCGTCCGGGAATCGTGTATCCTATGATTGGGATAGAATATCCGAAATGGCCTTCTTATAAGGAATGTCTTACTCTCGTGAATCTTTGCAAAGTGGGAGTAAATGAGTTACTTTAAGAGAGCATGATATTCAGATTATAAGATAAGATCGTTAATGTATCGACACTCGACATACGATCGTATGGATATTATTACAGCGATAGGATTGCAAGTTACACGGTCACTGTTTCACATTAAAGGTAGTAGTCATTGCATTTGACTCTTCCGATGATTGGGGGTCACGGTGTGTTGCTAGACACTGTCCCGTGATCGTTAGGCATGAAGGGCATTTTCGTAATTTGCACTTTGTGTCTACGGCCAACATATTCCGAAGCCTATCGGGTCACACATATATGAACATCTAGCCGGATTAAAATGTGGTTATAGATGATAACCAAATAAGGAAAATTTATCCCGTACTATAAAGGTTATAGTGGTAAATTAATATGGTGGTATTTATTTATTATGAATAAATTAAATACAAGATATTAATTATGATGATTAATTAATTATGTATATTGATACATATAAATTTCGAAATTGTGCATATATGTGATATACATGTATTTTGCAAATTAATTAATCATAGCATTATATTAATTAAAGAATATTCCGGAAGTCAATATTTGGCTATATGGGGCGCCACATTGAAGTGTATAAGATACACTTGGATTGTGCAATTTAATTAATAAGATTACCATATATTAATATTAGATATTAATGACTATAGATTTGCACACATGTGTAAATTGATTTATGGTAATAAGATAAATATATAATCAATATAAGATATTGACAATATATTGGAAATATTTAATATAGGATATTAAATTAAATGAGATAAATCAATCAATTATATTTTCCTTATTTTATTGGGAAAAGGTTTTCTTCTCCTCCACACTCTAGTTGGGGCGCCACCTTCTACTATAAATAAGAGGTGGGTGTCAAGCTCTTTTATACAACACAATTCCAAGAACTAATAGTTCTTGTGTAAAATAGAGAGCATCCTATAGAGAGAGGGGAAAAGGGCCGGTCTAGCAACCGGAGTTTTCCAATAGCAATACATGATGGGATTCCGGTGGGCTGTTCATGTGGACTAGCGGTAGAGGCCGAACACTTGGGCGGCTCTGTGCAGAACTACTCTCCTTAGACGGTCAAAGCGTCGATCTTTTAGATCAACCAAGGTAATCATCGTCTCTAGTTTATTTGTTTATTGCTTAAACGAAGTCGATCCTGGTTAAAAGGAAATAAAATTTTAAATTCCGCTGCGTTCCCGCGTAGATTTCCTAACATGTTACTCACTGTATCTGCAGCTTTTTGTAATAGACACATATCTGTTTTGACTGATCTGCTGTCCATCTTGTGCTCAGTTCTTGAATAACAGTTTTGATAGCTTTTACCATTGGTATCAACTATCATTCTTGGGATTCAAAGTGAGTGGACATCATTAGCTCTTTGATCAGTCCTGCTCTTGTAACCCTTTATATGTACTCCAACATGCTGCTCTGCTAGCTCTGAACTTTAATTTGAATTCAGTCAGCTTGTAACCTGCTCTTGTATTAGTTCTAAATTTAGCTTGTAACCCTGCTGTGATGAATTAATATACAATCTAAAGCTACATCTTTAGTGGTACCTACGAGTGTTGATTAATTTGATTTCAATCAGTATTGGAACTTTTTTGAGCTAAGGTTTTATTTGCATTTGTTGTCCTACACCAAAGCTTTTATATAATTTGCCTGCATATTAGTCCCTGCACTTTATCAAAGCTGTTGTTTGGCATTCACAGTCTATATTTGCAATCATCTTTTAAGTGGTTATTATCATCTGCACTCTCTATTTGTATTAAATTGGACCTTTTGTGTTATCAGCTTGTTTAATCACTAAAATCTGTTTTTATAAGCTGATTTGGAACACACTTTTTGCATACTGTTTTTACACCTAGTTTGATTCTCTTTATGCCTGCACCTTTTTCTTATTACTAAATAAGTTCTATCAATAGTGTTAGTTGATCACTAAATCAATTTGCTAGTATTGCTTTTAATATCTATTATGAAGCTTGGACATGTAGTAATAACATGAAATGCTATTGACTATGTGAATATCTTTTTTCGGAGTGTTCGTAGGACACTTTTTACCATACAGGTCGAGTCTGAAAGCTAAGGTCCTAAGGAGACATTAAATTTTAGCAATTACCATAACCACTCTAAGTGAACACTTTGACTGTTTCTTTGGTTTTGTAAGAGTGCTGCATAAGTTCGTTTGATTCAAAATGCATTGAGTGTCTTTAAAAATGCTTTGAATGAATCACATGGTGTATGCATACATCATTTCTAGTATTACATATTGTATAATTTTTTACAAATTTTAGAATGGTTTCTTACACCTGTTTAAACTTTGTTCGATGCTACATTCCAGGTTTTGCACTTTTTTGAGGCCATTGAATCAAAGCTGAGCAAGGCGATTTTATCATCTTCACTGCAATATCTATTTTGCAAGATGATGTCGAATCCCTGCAAGCACTTAAGAGTGCTGGTCATGAGGTAATAATTCTTAAAGTCTTCTTTTATTTAGTTTAACTTCTATGAAATCTTTGTCCACAAATTGTGCATCCGGCCCTAATTTCAAACAAAGTCAATCGTATGATGGAGCTGAGGATTGTGAGACTTAGAACAGTCCATGGAAAATAAACTGAAGATGAAAAGCACATTTATTGATGCTTGACAAATGCAGAGAACTCGGTGCATGATTTATTGTATGATTTGCTTCAGAAATAGGTAATAGCGTTGAAGAGAGCTGCTCATGAAAAGTATCAAAGCCTTAAATACATTCATGATGCACTCGTGGTTGTTTTATTTTCATGTTCTTTTGCAATATTAACATAATACGCATTTTCATTGTGAGTTAGAATTCTATTTTGTATTAGATACTCTTACAAAGGCAATGGAGGTTCAAGCTATGAATATGAGAAGTGAAGTTTCAATAATGAAGAAGGAGGTTATGTGTGTGGTGAAAGAACGAGAAAGCAAATAAAAAGAGTTTGGGTACTCAAAATGTAACGCCCCGAATTTTACGATAAAAACCAAAAGGGTATAATTGTCCAAAATAATTTTTATTTTTAATATTTTTTTTTAGCATTTTTTTTTATGATCGTAATAGTGATCAAACACACAATAAGACACAATTTGTCACTATACTATTCTCGAATTAATTTAATATGTACATTTATTTGTATACTTGGTCTCTTTTAAAGTCCACGTCGTTTTATTAGGATTTTGGATCAATGTTTTTTATTTGTATTATTTTAAGCAAGTACTTGAGAGATCAGTGAATAATAATTAAGGATACTCTTAAAGATTGAAAAAACAAACTGACAGTCACATTATTAATTTTAAGGTAATGGGAAGATATTAACACTTTAATTGCTTTAGCTAAGCGGTTACGGAAAATGGAATTAAATGGAGTCAATTAAATTACAGTGATTTGGAGTGTCTATATATATATATATATATATATATATATATATATATATATATATATATATATATATATATATATATATATATTAGACTATCTACTAATATATACAACCAAAGACTCTTTTTCAATTTCACAATCACGTCTATAATATTAATATTATATAGCTTCATCATCTCATTCCTCTTGACCAAGAATATGCATGGCAGTGGGTTGCTATCATCGAGCCATAGGAGTAAGTAGTGTCCACCGTCAAGTCATTTTATTTTAAACCTTTTCACAGATAATGTTTTCCTCATTTCATCAAAGCCAAAACTCAAATCCGGTGAAGCCGACACTCATCAAAATATATTCTATATTTTCTTCATCACGCCACTACAACTGTTTTGAGCCGCTGGTGGCCTCTCATACGAAGCCGGCGACTTCCATTTCACAACCATTGACGATATATAGAGAATCAATGCATTACAGCACGATTCGATCAACCACCATCTTCTTTGGCAAAACCACCGTGTCTGAACCGGTCACAGTCTTTCACTATGAATAAACACGTCATCACCTCGTAGACAAATGAACCCCACCCTTATATAGTAGAAGAAGGGTATAAGAAAAGAAGAACTTGTGAACCCACCATTACTTGTTTTTAACTGGTATTGGCTTGAGGAACAGAATGATCATGACAAGTGGGGAAAGAATTTGGAGTTTGATCGAGGTTAAGAAGTTAAACATTTAGAGAAGTGTTGGTTGTATGAATATGGCATTAAAATAATTGTTTGGCATTAAATAGCTGGAGCTAGCATGAGGTGTTTACGCACGGGAAGTCGATGAAGTAATTAATTTGGGGATTAAAGACTTAGGCATTTGTTTTGTATCTGATGCGAAATGGGAAACAAATAAGTTTTAAATTGATGCATATTGAAAACGTGGAATCCATTTGGGATCAAGAATCTGGGAACTGGTCGAGGTATATAGCATAGCATTAATCGGATGTTTGGACGATGGGTGAGTCTTTAATTTTGATATAAAGCCAAAAGTGTGTTTTATATTATTTTCAAGTATTTTATGTATAGTGAATATAACTTTTAAACTCAGAAGTCGTTTTCGAATAATTTCTTAAAAATTACTAAAGCAAAATGTTTAATTAATAATCGACTGTTTTGAGCTAGTGCACATCTTTTAAACAATAAAATGATACTTGGAATACTTGCTCGCTCGCTCGCTCGCTCGTGACACGAAAGTGTCAAGGCTCTGGTGGCTAGGGAGATTAGAGTTACTGCTCTTGGAGAACGTCTAGTCACCGGTCTCGGGGCCTCTTGACTCGAAATCTTTCCGACAGTAGCTAGAGTGCTCACTCGTAAGAGTGGGGACGGTACCTTTTCCCCGAAGATTCATGCTACAGCCGGGAAAGCAAGGGCTGACGGTTGGTGCGTGGGTCCTAGGGCATGGATAGGGTTGGTTGGAACCGTGTGGGAGGTTTGCACGGCGAAGGTTGATTCCTTTTCCCTGACAATCGGCCGGAGTTGTCAGGCATGGCTAGTTCTCGTGGAGTGCGGTTGAAATCCCTGGGTAAATATGGCGTTTGGGCGGTACTTGACTCATCGGCTCGGCCAAAGCTGGTGCTTGTAAATGAACCTGATATGTTTTCTTAATGCTCGTGCACTTCAATACTAAAAATTGATCGTTTCATATGTTCAATCAATTAATAATTAAAAGACTTCCGCTGTTATTTTTAAAAGTTGATCAAGATATTTTTTTTATAAATTATTATATATATATATAGTATAACACTTGCACACGTGGCTCATACCAGCCCTTTGCTGACGCCTCATTTTCTTTGTTTTCTTCGTCTCTTTTGTCTCTTGTATAAATATAAATACAGGTTAATGATCGCGGGAGATGTAGTTCTTGTTGTAGTAGTTAGTGGGTATGCTCTAAAACAATTGTTACTTGTCATTCGAGCAAGTGGGAGATTGTTAGATGTAGTGCCCGAAAGACAATTTTGTAATTGTTTTAAATTAATAAATGACAGATTTTATTATTCATCTTATTTGCTTCGTGCTTATATAGTATACACTGCTGCAAACCCTAAGTATATCTGTATGTAACCACTTAACTCAGTGTATGGTTTACACGTGAGGATTGAGTTAGTGGTGATATACTTAAATTGTTAGTCCGTGGTGAACTTAATCAGAGTTTAGGGTCTCTTGATTAAAACACCAATAATGCGCCCAGAACACCTTAGGGTGTGATAGTCTTATCCGGATTGTCGGTAGAGGGTACATACGTGGGGCATTTATATATGATGGCATTCATATAGGACTGGACCGATTTAATCTGTATTTCTCGATATAATTCCGTAATCGAGGAATCTTATTAAATCATTAGATGATCATATATGGATCGACCTTAATCCTGAGGTGATCAGAGGGTGCTGCTTGTCCCGGGGTAGTGTTTGATGTGTTAGTTACGGTTCACTTAAATATGTGTTCCAAGCCACTTCTCATTGGCACTATCTCCAGATGAGTGAGTAGTTCTGATTTTCACAGACATGGAATCCATTCCTTCCTGCGGGAAGTAGAGAGACAGTCCCCTTATTTGTTAGCCCTAAGAAAATGATCGATGGGCCCAATTCATGTTAGACTAATTGATCACTAGTCATATATGTGAACTAATTGGTCATCAGGGGGTTAATGGTAAATAAGGATAAGATATTCTGAGTCGGGTTCACGGAGACTTCCCACTCAGAATGGACAGTCTATGGAGGGTTAATCCGTATGTAGTGATTATATCAATGGACGCTTATTCACTCTATGGGTTGAGTATAAGTATACATCTATAATCGGTAGAGTTCAGTTTTGGGTTTATGGTGGCGTAATCCCGAATTAATAATTAATGTACTTATTCGGTTCGATGAATAATTAATTATTGGAGCTACTGGTTATAGGTCAATGGTCCCCGATGTGGCTTCCGTAATTCGGACTAATAATCTTGTTATTTGGGCCTCAGTGATAATTAATTGGCTGGGCTAATTAATTGATATGCATGGATATTATTTAGTTGGGCTAAATAATATAATACACATAAAAGACATTTTATGTGGGCTTAATGACCCTATATGTGGCGCCATTTGTGATGGATAATTGACATGTGATTTATCTTTTATTTGTTAAATGATAATTTATGGAATATTAGATAATAATGTGATTTATCCTAATTTGTTTGGGATAATCATTTTATTTATCTTTTATTTGGAATAAAGGATTAATGAAATAATTATCTCTTAATTATTTAATCCTTGGAGGACAAGGTTTACTCTCCTATATAAAGAGAGTTCTCCCAAGCCTCAACACACTTGGCAAATTTCGACCACTATAGCAAAAAAGAGAGAAATAATTAGTTTTCTTGTCTTGGGTTTTAGAAGAAGAAAAACTCTAAGTTTTTCTTGGTGTTGCATATCAAGGAGGCTCGTGTATCAAGAAGGGTGTCCACCAACCGCCGTTTGGAGAACACATCGGAAGATCTTGGCTTCTCTTCCTACTATTGGTAACACGATCTTAACCCCCTTGTAGTTGTTAAATCCTTTAATTATGTTTTATGATATGTAAATCGTGAGCCGTCCGCTGCGTATAGATCTAACTCGTTTAGATCTAAGAACCTGCATCCTTCAGTATGGTCTAGATTGTAACATGTGAATGTATTATATCCCTTGGATTATAAGTTTGTTAGAACCTTGGGATATATACTAATGAGGCTGCTGTGTAATCATTACTATCTAATATAATATCTACATTCTCTGTTGGTTTCAGAGCCATGACTGACCCCACAACGCCACCACCGGCGGGGGCAGCTGCACCGGAAACTACGGTGAGCCAAAGCACCGCCACCACTACTATATCCACCACCGTTGCTGTACCGTCCATCTCTGTTGTTCCCTCTCTGTCCTTTCCCTTCTCGATTCCATTTACAGACCTTCCGCTCATTTCTGGCGCTCAAACCTCCATTCCCTTCAGTTATGGAGCCCTTCCACCACTAACCACCTACTCTCAGCTTCCGACTGCCCTTCGGTCAGAAGGAACACCATTTACCGGTAACTTAACCCAGACATGCAACATAAAGCTGACCAGAGATAACTACATGCTCTGGAAATACACAATCCTCCCCATTGTAAAAGGACACCGTCTGGATGGCTTTCTTTTCGGATCTACACCGGCACCGCCTCAGTTCACCATAACTGGTATGATGAATCTAGCTTTTGAAATCTGGAGTCAAACTGATTCTCTCCTTACTGGCTGGCTGTTAAGTTCCATGACCGAACAGGCTCTTCTGGAAGTTGTTGGGTGTTCTAATTCACATGAAATCTGGACAACTCTTGAATCTCTCTTCAACTCTCACTCAGAAGCCAGGATGTTGGAATACAAAGCTGCACTTACTAAATCTGAGAAAGGATCTAAGTCAATGGCTGATTACCTTGCACTCATGAAGTCCCACTCTGATAATTTGGGGGCTGCAGGGTATCCGATTAGCAAATCTGAGCTGATTCTGGCAACACTCAGTGGTCTAGATCATGAGTATAAAGCTGTAATTGTCAATCTCACAGCTCGAATTGGGTCACTCACATGGCAGGAAGTCCAATCTCAGCTCATTACACATGAACGTCTGATTGCTCGATTCAGTGGATCAACTGGTCTCTCTGGTTCTTCTAATGGACCTACAGTTCACCTTGCACAAAACTCTGGTAAGTATTCTAATTCTGGTGGATAATCTCAGAATCCTGGTGGTAATCGAGGTAAAGGAGGTAGATATAACAGAGGAGGTAAGTCTACTCGTGGAAGAGGGGGAGGCGGACGTACTGGTTATTCTGGCTCCAATTCTGGAAATTCTGGAAGTCAGGAGGAAATTCAGTAGGCAAAATGGTGTGCCAACTGCGTGGCAAAGCTGGGCACATTGTTACTTCATGCTGGCATCGATTTGAGCATGACTTTGTACCACCAGCTAATGTAACTTCTCCTAGACAAATTTCTGCGTTTACAGCTAGCCCTCAAAGTGTTGCAGATTCTTCCTGGTACCTTGACAGTGGAGCATCGGATCATGTTACTAATGACTTGAACAACCTGCACATCAACTCAGATTATACTGGTAATGATGCACTCACAGTAGGTAATGGTGAGAAACTGAGAATTCTTCATGTAGGATCTAGTACTGTGTTTACTCACTATATGCCTGTGTATCTTAATGATCTTCTTCATGTTCCTAGTATTACCAAGAACCTTATTAGCATATCTAAACTTATTCATGACAATCCTATTAATGTTACATTTGAATCTTCCTTCTGCTTTGTTAAGGATCAGAAGTCAGGGACTCTTCTTCTCAAAGGTGAACTTCTTGATGGTCTGTACAAGTTGGATGCTCTCCCTTTACATAATTCCAAGACCTCCCTTCACACCAAATCCGTCCTGTCTGCTTTCAAGTCCAGTGATCAAGCATCCTCAGTTTTATCTATTCCTCCTGTTACAAATAATGTTCAGTCTGTTTCTCTAGATAAGGACCCCAATGTCTGGCATAGAAGACATGGGCATCCTTCTAAGAATGTTTTGAATTATGTTGTGAATCAGTGTAATGCCACCTTGAGTACTAGTTTAATGTTTTGTGAATCTTGCCAATATGGTAAATGATGGAGGTCAAGTTAAATTATTAACTCGATGCCTACTAACACACTAGCAAGAGAACTAGGTTCAATTGTAGTATAGCCAGATAGAGTCGAGGTCGATCCCACAGAGACTCGGCACAAATAAAACACAACTTTATCCTATTAGAACTAAATTGAAAGGGCGGTCTACGACCAACTAAATGCAGTAAATAAAATAGTGACAACCACAAGACACAAAAGACCACAAAGACAAACTAAAGACTACTGAAACACGGATAATACGGTTGATATTATCTAAACAAATAGTATTGATTACGCTAGTAGATTATAACTCCCCCATGTGGATTAGGATAATAACGAGACAAAACAAACGTTAAAGATTAATTATTATGACTACGGGAGTCATCCCCTAAGGTAGATTTAGCTCCAATTAGGCCCTCTAAATCATCGTGCCTCCATTACGTGACTTCGCTTTTTAATGCCTCCATCTCATATAACTTCTGACACAATTACGAGACTAGGGATGCCGGTATAAACCGTAACCTCATCTAAACAACATTCCTAGGGTAAGGCGTACTTCTTAGATGCCGATTCAATCTATATCCTAAGTAACAATCACTTTTTGGGTTTCATGTTAAATTATGATGACAAATAATTAAGTTGATCAGGTTTAATTACTCGTTTTAATTCCAAATCAGAGAATCTGACGTAGTCGAAGCCGATCATAATATTGCCCTACACCTTACCACACTCGGTCGATCGAACGACAGCACTCGGGCGACCGAATGACACGTTTCGGTCAACCGAACACAGTTCTGTGTCGGAACAAATCATGATTACTTCTTAACGTTTCTAACCTAAACACATGGGTTCGTAAATTAATCTACATCACGCAATCAATACAAATAGAAATTACTCCATAATAAAATATATCAGATCTACAAATAAAGATTGCATAATTGAATAGTCATACCCTCGAAGACGAGAGTGACTCCCACTCTTTAATGCGCTCCCTAATCGGAGAATCCGATTAATCCACAATGAACGAACATAAAGAAAATAAAACTTAAAAGCTAAAATTGTATGAATTGTTTTGTGTTGTAGTGGTGTGTGTTCTCAACATCGTGGCTGCTGTTTATATAGGAGTTGTAGCCGACATAGGGAGAATCCGGAAGATTGACATGCATTTATCACATTAGGCTCGGATGACCGAACGTACACGCCCGGTCGACCGAATGGCATGGCTCGGTCGACCGAGCCTCCTTCTTTACGCGTTTTCAAATTTTCTTCGTCTGACTTGTTCCCCACTCCATGCTTTTGAATTGATCTGATTTATCTTTTCTTTAATGCTCCGATTTTCTTCTCTTTTATCTTGAGATCTCCCGATTGTATGATAATTATCTTCCCGATTTATCATGATCTGCAAAATCAGCATTTATCACACAATTAATTGCTCTTTTATAATAAAAACAGCTAAATACCAATTATCATATTAATAATCACTTATCATTAAATAATAAATATAAACGCGTGATTAAATATGAAATATATATAATTAACTCCGATTTAAGGTTATAATTGATGACATAAATAGGTATATTTTAACCGTCATCAAAATGCCCCCCACTTAAACTTTGCTTCGTCCCGAACAAAGCATCAACAAGTTATTCCCCAAGACAACATTTTCTATGGTCAACTCATACTTACACAAAAAACCCGAGTCAACTCATACCAGTCATGCTCATAAGATAAGCATTATTCACTACTCGCTATGAATCGAAGTGATTGTGTGCATGTGCATTGGTTTTATATAAATGTGGCAAGATTAGAGCTTATGCAGACTTCATATAAAAATTTACCAACATCAGCATTCATACTTCTTATGCCTCGCAATGGTCAAAGCACTAGAACAATAAGCAAGAGCGTATCTATAGGGTTTTTGGACTTGGAGACCGAGTACTACTCAAAGCCTCTAAAAATTCGAAATTTTTTCAATTTTGCATATTTGTCGAATACTACTAATCTCAAGGAAGAAAACCTTATAGAGTATCCCCCTATCTTAGATTAAGCATAGCATCGAATATTACCACAAGCGCGGGGCTACTTTGGTAATGTTACTACAAGCCCAGTGTTTTAATGCATTGTCAAAACACAGGTACGTCCCAAGCTTATTACTCCGCTTTTGTTGGCTAGAAGATCAGAATACATCAGTCGACAAATGTCGACACTAGGTCCTCATAACCAATTCTCTACGCAATGTACACATACTTCTTTCAATTATTATAACTCATGCGTTACCAAACGATTCACAATTTGAGTAATTTGAACAATACCTAACTACTTGCAATTGTTGGCATGAATATCCTTAAGTTTACTAACAATTTATCGCAAAAGTATAATATGACCACGTACTCATGCAACTTGGTTCATTTCTTATCAATTCTAAGTATAAGAACTTCACAAGTTTAAGGGTACGAGTTAAACAACTTGGCATTTATCCAAAAAAAATTTAAATTTGGCTCAATATTGTCTCAGTATTCCGTTCCCCTTGACTTTTTCAACATATAGCACAATATATAGCTAAGTCCCCTGCCCCCCACTTAAACATGGCATTGTCCTCAATGACAAAAATAAATGAGAGTTCAAGATGAAAGACTTAGCTCTGGAAACGGCTCCCAAGTAAAGGATCAGTATCGGAGTAATCATCGGCACAGCGTGGAGAGACAGACACATCCTGTATAAACAAACAAGCTCCACGAAATCGTCAAATACCATGTCTATGGAAGTTATAAAATATCGTGGCAGTAATTAGATATAGATATCTAAAAACAGTTTAAGCCACTTTATTTTATACTGCCATGGACAAGACCAAAAGGGATTTAAACCTAAATAGAAAACTCACATGACGGCCATCAAGGAAAAAACCTCGTTTATTCCGAACTTAGACTCGGAACATGGCGAGATGAAAAAAACCGTGATAGGCGCATGCTACTTTATTAAAACGAAAAAGATAGTTATAAGTAGTAGTTCTAAGTTTATAGTCGCTAGCTCGACTCAGCTCAAGATGGTTTATTCATAGACAGGGTCATCGAGGTACAAAACCTCCTCCTCAGCAGCAGGCGGAAGCCCGTGATAATGCTTAAGACGATGTCCATTGACCACAAATCTGGACTCGTCTTTGAAATTGAATAGCTCCACCGCTCCAGAAGGAAAGACTCGTTGTACTTGAAATGGGCCATACCATCTTGATTTCAACTTACCCGTGAAGAGTCTTAAGCGCGAATTGTATAATAGAACCAGATCACCTTCTTGAAAGGTCCTCTCCAGAATCTTTTTGTCATGAAACTTCTTCGTGCGCTCCTTGAAAATTTTGGCATTCTCATATGCCTCTAAACGAAATTCCTCCAGGCGAGTTAATTCTAACATCCTTTTCTCACCGGCCAACGTCTCATCAAAATTTAGCATCCTTGTTGCCCACATGGCCCGGTGCTCCAGTTCCACAGGTAGATGACATGACTTTCCAAAAACAATCCTATATGGTGACTTCCAATCGAGGTTTTATATGCAGTCCTATAAGCCCATAAAGCGTCGTCTAAACGTAACGACCAATCCTTCCTAGTCGTATTAACAGTTTTTTCCAGGATACGCTTTATCTCTCGATTGGTGACTTCTACCTGGCCACTAGTCTGGGGGTGATATGCGGTTGCTAGCTTATGTCGACCCCATACTTAATCATCAGCCGTTCAAAAGGTTTATTACAAAAATGACTACCATTGTCGCTTATAATCGCCCTCGGCGTCCCAAACCTTGTAAAAATGTTCTTCTTCAAGAATCTAACCACAACCCTAGCATCGTTAGTGGGGGAAGCAATGGCCTCAACCCATTTGGATACATAATCAACAGCAACTAAGATATATCGGTTAGATAATGATGAAGTGAAGGGTCCAACAAAATCTATTCCCCAAACGTCAAAAAGTTCTACTTCTAAAATGCTCTTGAGTGGCATCTCATTCCTCCTTGAAATATTACCTGTCATTTGACAAGCATGACATGCCTTTGCATATTGGTGTGCATCCTTAAACAATGTCGGCCAATAAAAACCGCATTGGAGGACTTTGGCCGCAGTTTTATCTCCCCCGTAGTGTCCTCCAACTTCATAGGAATGACAATGCTTCAGGATATCATTATACTCTTCTTCGGGCACACACCTTCGAAAAACATTATCAGATCCTAGCTTAAACAAGTACGGTTCATCCCAATAATAATGTCTAAGATCTTTAAAGAACTTTCTCCTTTCTTGGACAGTGAGATTTGGTGGCAGGTACTTTGCGGATAGATAATTGACAAACAAACTAAACCATGGTTGCTTCTTCTCCTTCACAACCTCAATTCGCGAAGAAACTGCAGCACAATCTTCATGTCCCCCGATGGTGGTGATGGAGAAAAGTTGTTCATCGGGAAAAGATTCTCCTATCTCAGGTAATTCCTCACCATCCTCTAATTGTAAGCGCGATAGATGATCGGCCACCACGTTCTCACTTCCTTTCTTATCTCGGATTTCTACGTCAAATTCTTGCAGCAGTAGAATCCATCTCAACAATCTCGGCTTTGAATCTTGCTTTGCTAGGAGATACTTAAGAGCCGCATGGTCAGTCCACACAGTGACTTTAGATCCCACTAAGTAAGATCTAAACTTGTCAAAAGCAAAGATAACGGCTAAAAGTTCCTTCTCCGTTGTGGCGTAATTTCTTTGGGCAGCATTCAAAGTCCGGCTTGCATAATAAATAGGTCTGAAGATCTTATCTTTTCTTTGACCCAAAGCGGCGCCAACAGCAGCATCACTTGCATCACACATCAATTCAAACGGAAGATCCCAATCCGGTGCGACCAGAACGGGTGCAGTAATCAGTCTACTTTTTATTTCGTTGAAAGCTTTTATGCACTCATTAGAAAACACGAATGGTACATCCTTGGCCAACAATTCGGTAAGAGGTCTAGAGATTAAGGAAAAGTCCTTGATAAACCTACGATAAAATCCGGCGTGGCCTAGAAAACCTCGCAAAGTTTTAAGATTAGTAGGTGGAGTTAATTTCTCGATCACCTCAACTTTGGCTCTATCCACCTCTATACCGTTCTTTGATATGCGGTGGCCTAGTACTATACCTTCCGTAACCATCAAATGACACTTCTCCCAGTTAAGCACAAGATTCGTCTCTTCACATCTCTTCAAAACTCGTGCTAGATGTGTGAGACATGAATCGAAATCGTCTCCAAACACGGAGAAATCATCCATAAATATTTCCAAGAAATCTTCCACCATATCCGCAAATAATGACATCATACACCGTTGAAACGTCGCGGGGGCGTTACACAATCCAAATGGCATTCGATTATACGCAAATGTCCCATATGGGCATGTAAACGTTGTTTTCTCACGATCTTCGGGCGAGATGTGGATTTGATAGTATCCCGAATACCCGTCAAGAAAACAATAGAAAGCATGCCCGCTCAGTCTCTCGAGCATTTGATCGATGAAGGGAAGAGGAAAATGGTCCTTACGAGTCGCATCATTCAGTTTCCTAAAGTCTATGCATACTTGATGACCGGTGATTAGCCTCACAGGAATTAACTCATTCAACTCATTGGCTTGCACCGTCAATCCTCCCTTTTTGGGAACTACATGGATAGGGCTTACCCATTCGCTATCAGCAATTGGAAATATAATTCCCATTTCTAGCATTTTTATAACCTCATCCCTAACCACTTCCTTTAATTGTGGGGTTAAACGCCTTTGAGGTTGTGCAACCGCCTTCTTCTCAGGGTCCACGGAGATTTTGTGCATACATACGCTAGGACTAATGCCCTTAACGTCAGCTATGGTCCATCCAAATGCTCCGCGGTACTCTCTCAGAACTCTCATAAGTTTCTCTTCTTGTAAGTTCGTCAAGGAAGAAGATATGATCAATGGCAAGGTCTCATCTTGGAGAAATACGTACTTCAAATTTGTAGGCAGAGGTTTTAAAGTCAAATTTGTGGGAGGTTCTTCCAAAGATGTCTTCAACTTTTGACCTGTGAGTTTGAGTTCGAAGTACTTATGCCACGTTGGTCTATGATAGAATCTTTCAATCTCCGCAGCACTTACTTCCTCTACAGGTCTTGGGGTTCCTCTACTACATCCTGGCCATATCATCTTCTCCTCCTCACTACTCACGTACTTGACTTCATCTTCTTCTTCTAAGACAGCATCCAAAAAATCCTTGATATTTTCATGTTGTTGAAATTCTTGAACGATCCTATCAATGGAATCCAACATGAAACATGCATCCTCTCCATCATCAGGTTGCTTCATAGTGTCGAAGACATTGAATGCAACTCTCTCTTCGTTCACTCTTAACACTAACTCGCCTTTGTAAACATCAATTAGCGTTCTACTAGTAGCCATGAAAGGTCTTCCTAATATCAATGGTACCTCGTAGTTAGCTTCCATATCTAATACCACAAAGTCGACAGGAAATACAAACTTTTCAACTCTTACTAGCACATCCTCAACCACTCCACACGGTTCTTTGACAGAACGGTCAGCTAATTGCAGTGTGATTGAGGTCTTCTTAAGATCTTTCATGCCTAGCTTCCGAAAAATAGATAGTGGCATCAGGTTCACGCTTGCTCCTAGATCACACAAAGCTTTGTTCAGACATACGTTACCTATGGTGCAGGGAATGAGAAAGCTTCCCGGATCTTTGCATTTTGGGGGTAACTTATGTTGAAGAATGGCTGAGCACTCCTCATTAAGGCATATGGTCTCTAAATCTAGAAGTTTCCTTTTAGTTGAGACGGCGTCTTTTAAAAACTTGGTGTACTCAGGCATTTCAGCTAGTGCTTCAACTAGGGGTATATTGATTTGTAACTTACTAAACATATCCACGAACTTCTTATACCTCTTATTATCAAACTTAGGCTTCGGCTTTGATGGAGGATAAGGTAGAGTTGAAGGATCGACATCAGTGAAAATTGGATACTTATTGTTGTAAAGTTCAACTCTAGGGCCAGCAGGTTCTTTATACGTTCTTTGCTCAGGCAAAGTCTCGGAAGTATTAGTCTCATTGCTTGGCTCACCATCCTTATTCTTTGTGACTTTTTCTTTCTCTTGCAAGGATGGTGGAGTTACCTCCTTTCCACTTCTTGTCATGATCGCATTCAAATCCTTAGGGTTCTTTTCAGTGTTGCTTGGCAACCCTCCAAGAGGTCTAGTTGAGACTTGCTCAGCTAGTTGTCCTACTTGGTGCGTGAGATTTTGGACTAGAGCTTCCTGATTGGTTACCTTGGCATCAGTCTTCTGACAATATTGGCTAAAGTTAGTGGCTAACTCAGCCATAGATTTTGACAGTTGTCCCATATTGTCAGTGACGACATTACTCAGTTTTTCTATCGCAGCTTCCCAACCAAAAGTTTTAGTCTGCTGTGGTACATAAGGGGTAGGCGGTTTAGGCCTTTCTCCTGCATTTATGTCACTATATCGGAATCCAGGATGGTTATGATTAGGTCTGTACCCTTCCCCGACATAATTGGCTTCTTCAGTACCAGCATTCTCACTTTGAGGTGCTACCTCGATTCCAGCCCCTTTCTCTACTCTTGTCATCCTCTCTTGCATCCCATCTACCTTATCATTGATAACAGAAAGTTGTTCTAAGATTTTGGTAGATGCACTATCATCAAATATATCAGCGGCCATCTTCACAGTAGCTATGTCATTGCCTCCCCATTGGCTATTCATCGCTATTTGCTCCATCTTCCCTTGTGCCTCCTCAGGAGATAAAAGAACAAACGCTCCATTGTTGGAGGCGTCTACTCTAATTTTCTCAGTCTCTCTCAACCCATGGTAAAAAGTTTGCATTAAAAGCCAAAGAGAGATGTCATGATGAGGACACTTCCTCATAGCTTCCTTAAAACGCTCCCAAGCTTGATCAAAACTCTCCCCAGGTTGTTGCTTAAATCCTAGGATGTCTTGGCGTAACTTAAAAGTTTTTCCTAAGGGAAAATACTTATTCATGAATTTTTGCAACAATTGTTCCCAAGTTGTGATAGATCCAGCCTCTAAAGAGAGAAGCCATTGCTTAGCTTTATCTTTCAAAGTGAAAGGGAAAAGCTTAAGACGAATGTTACCCTCCGGGATTAATTCTGGTTTCACTGTGCTGACGATTTCCAAGAAATTCGTCACGTGAACACCAGGATCCTCGTTTTGGACTCCATGAAAAGTAGAATAATTGGTCACCATTTGAATTACATTAGGCCTAGGGTGATAGACTTCCACAGCATCTTGCGGTGCTACGATAGCGGGAATGAATTGTTCAATAGTGGGCGTTGCATAACTTTGCAAAGTGCGCCTCGCTCCTTGAACTAGGGCTTGGTTCTCATTATTAGCATTTGCATTCACATTATTGGCATTATTGATAACAGGATTAGGTACCTGGTTTGGATTGACCGGATTGCCTTCCATTTCTGTTTCAGATTCAGAATGTTCAGAATGATCGGTTGTATGTTCTTTTTCCACTCCTTGCTCGCTTTCCTCAAGATTTGGATCCTCTTCTCCTTGCTTAGCCAGTTCCCTAGCTAACTTCCTATTCCTTCTCGCAAATTTCTCTATTTCAGGATTATAAGGCTCAAGCGGTTCCTTCGATTTCCGAGTAGCGTACTATAAAATAATAAACAACAATAAAACAATTAATCACTAGTAAAGGCTAGGCCTTTAACTAACTAAATAAAACAGACTCGAAATAAGTTTGAGAAAAGAAAACGTAAATAAAACAGAAGAAGAATGTTTTAAAACTAAGACAGAATCAGAAACAGAAAAGAAAACTAATTCTCGGTCGACCGAGGGATAGTGTTCGGTCGACCGAACACTTTTTTTTTTTTTTTATTTATTTATTTATGACACTGTTTAATATACAGACTCTTATTCACAGAATATTCACGAATCCAGTTCTAACAAAATAAGCTATATCTTAATTTAATGACTCGAGTCCCCGGCAACGGCGCCAAAAACTTGATGGAAGTCAAGTTAAATTATTAACTCGATGCCTACTAACACACTAGCAAGAGAACTAGGTTCAATTGTAGTATAGCCAGATAGAGTCGAGGTCGATCCCAGAGAGACTCGGCACAAATAAAACACAACTTTATCCTATTAGAACTAAATTGAAAGGGCGGTCTACGACCAACTAAATGCAGTAAATAAAATAGTGACAACCACAAGACACAAAAGACCACAAAGACAAACTAAAGACTACTGAAACACGGATAATACGGTTGATATTATGTAAACAAATAGTATTGATTACGCTAGTAGATTATAACTCCCCCATGTGGATTAGGATAATAACGAGACAAAACAAACGTTAAAGATTAATTATTATGACTACGGGAGTCATCCCCTAAGGTAGATTTAGCTCCAATTAGGCCCTCTAAATCATCGTGCCTCCATTACGTGACTTCGCTTTTTAATGCCTCCATCTCATATAACTTCTGACACAATTACGAGACTAGGGATGCCGGTATAAACCGTAACCTCATCTAAGAAACATTCCTAGGGTAAGGCGTACTTCTTAGATGCCGATTCAATCTATATCCTAAGTAACAATCACTTTTTGGGTTTCATGTTAAATTATGATGACAAATAATTAAGTTGATCAGGTTTAATTACTCGTTTTAATTCCAAATCAGAGAATCTGACGTAGTCGAAGCCGATCATAATATTGCCCTACACCTTACCACACTCGGTCGACCGAACGACAGCACTCGGGCGACCGAGTGACACGTCTAGGTCGACCGAACACAGTTCTGTGTCGGAACAAATCATGATTACTTCTTAACGTTTCTAACCTAAACACATGGGTTCGTAAATTAATCTACATCACGCAATCAATACAGATGAAATTACTCCATAATAAAATATAACAGATCTACGAATAAAGATTGCATAATTGAATAGTCATACCCTCGAAGACGAGAGTGACTCCCACTCTTTAATGCGCTCCCTAATCGGAGAATCCGATGAATCCACAATGTACGAACATAAAGAAAAATAAAACTAGAACTTAAAAGCTAAAATTGTATGAATTGTTTTGTGTTGTAGTGGTGTGTGTTCTCAGCCTCGTGGCTGCTGTTTATATAGGAGTTGTAGCCGACATAGGGAGAATCCAGAAGATTGACATGCATTTATCACATTAGGCTCGGATGACCGAACGTACACGCTCGGTCGACCGAATGGCATGGCTCGGTCGACCGAGCCTCCTTCTTTACGCGTTTTCAATTTTGCCTCGTCTGACTTGTTCCCCACTCCATGCTTTTGAATTGATCTGATTTATCTTTTCTTTAATGCTCCGATTTCTTCTCTTTTATCTTGAGATCTCCCGATTGTATGATAATTATCTTCCCGATTTATCATGATCTGCAAAATCAGCATTTATCACACAATTAATTGCTCTTTTATAATAAAAACAGCTAAATACCAATTATCATATTAATAATCACTTATCATTAAATAATAAATATAAACGCGTGATTAAATATGAAATATATATAATTAACTCCGATTTAAGGTTATAATTGATGACATAAATAGGTATATTTTAACCGTCATCAGTAAAAGTCATGTTTTGCCTTATTATATATCTACTTCACATGCTGCTCATGCTCTTGATCTAATTCATACTGATTTGTGGGGTCCTGCTCCTCATAGATCAGTGTCTAGTTATTGCTATTATATACATTTCATAGATGACTTTTCTAGGTTTTCCTGGATTTACCCTCTTAAAGTCAAATATGATGCCTTAAATGCTTTTCTACACTTCAAAAAATTGTTGAAAATCAATTTAGTTCCACCATTAAGTGCATTCAGTCTGACTGGGGGGAGAATATAGAAGTTTTGAGCCATATCTCAAAGAATCTGGCATTCAGTTTATACACCCTTGTCCCCATGCTCATGCCCAAAATGGGAGAGCAGAGAAAAAGCATAGGCATATAGTTGAACTTGGCCTAACTCTTCTTGCTTAAGCTTCTATGCCATTAAGGTTCTAGTGGGAAGCCTTTTAGTATGTTGTTTGTTTGATAAACAGTCTTCCTACTAAAGTCTTAAACATGAAAAGTCCTGTTGAAATGTTACATCAACAAATTCCTGATTATGCCTTCTTTAAAATCTTTGGATGTGCATGCTATCCTCATACTAGAGCCTTTTCCACTGGTAATTTTAAATTTCACTCTGTCAAATGTGTGAATCTTGGGCTGAGTCCTAAACACAAGGGATATATGTGTCTGGATGAGACTGGAAAAGTCTATGTGTCTACGGATGTTGTTTTTGATGAGTTGACCTTTCCTTTTAAAGATGGTTTTCTTCAAGGCCCATTTAGAGAAGTCATCATTGATCCTAAGATTGCAGTTTCTAACTGGTTCTCTATTCTTACTATTCAGCAACATGATCAGTCACTTAATTCTACTACTTCTCCTATCTTGCCTCAAACCTCAGGACCATCCATCATCATTAGTCCTATGTCTCAGTCCTTCTCTTTACCTCTCTCTCCTATTCCCAGTACTACTCATCATCCTTCACCCTTTCAGAAGGGATCTAGTTCTACAAGCACTAGTCAATCTCCTGCAAGTGTTACTTCCACCTCTGACTCTTCTAGTTCTCTCAGTCACACTCCCTGTTCTTCCAACCCCTCACCAGCTTCTATTTCTCCACCTGTTTCCTTTCCTCCTCCTGTCCCTGCTCCTTCCCATCCTATGCAAACCAGAGCCAAAAGTGGCATCTACAAACCAAAGGTCTATCTTTCCTCCTCCTCGGTTTCCTATGATTATCCTATTGAACCAGTGAGTGCATTGTTGGATGTAATATCGTCGGATCAATCATAGATTGACCCGATTACGCAGCGGAATGCATGAGATCTAGATCCAAACGAAACAAAAAAACATAAATTTAAGATCTAAATCTACAAGGGGGTTTAGGAACCTACCTTTTTATGGTGCTTAACTCCAAGATCAAAAGGCTCCTTGAACACGTGATTGAGCAGCCACCGTCTTCCAACGTGTGTCTCCCAGCAACACCAAGTGGATGGTGTTTCCCGCCACCGGACCTCCTTGATATGCTACCGGAATAATCCCGAAGATTATTCCAACTCGAAACCCAAAGAAAATAGCCGAAAATTCCAAGCTATCTTTCTTATGCTAATGGCGTATGTTGTGTGTCAAAAGGCTTGGAAGAACTCTCTTTATATAGGAGAGTAAAACTTAACCCCCAAGGATTAAATAATTAAGAGATAATTATTACATTAATCCTTTTTCCAAATAAAAGATAAATAAAATAATTATCCCAAACAAATTAGGATAAATCATATTATTATCTAATATTCCATGAATTATCATTTAACAAATAAAAGATAAATCACATGTCAAATAATTATCCAATAAAACTAATTTCCTAATAATTAAATAATACAACAAAGATGCGCCACTTGCAAAACCCAAAATAAGGTCCATACGCATTTTACTATATTTGACCAATTTGGTCAAAAAGGTCAACACACCAATTTGGGCCGAGTCCACGAAAAATATCTTTTCCGTATATTTAATTATTTAGTCCAACTAAACAATTAATCCATATATCAATTAAATAGCCCAATCCAACTATTTAATTATAATTGAGGTGCAACGACGAGAAAACCTATATGCTATATTATGAGCCACGTCGGGGACCATGGACCCATATTCAGTAGCTACAATAAGTCGAATAAAATTATCCGTCAGACAGAATAATTATATCCAACCTATTAATTCCGGGATTACACCACCATAAACCCGAAACTGAACTCTATCGAATATAGATAACTTACACTCAATTTATGAGTCGAAATCGTCCACTGATATAATCATTACATACGGATAAATCCTCCATAGACTGTTCACTTCGATTCGGGATATTTCCGTAAACCCTTCTCGAAACCTATTATCCTTATTTACCATTAACCCCCTAGTGATCAATTAGTTCATAAACAATATAATATGAACTGGGCCCATCGATCAGTTTCTAGGGTCAACAAATAAGGGAACTGTCTGTCTACTTTCCGAGGGAAGGAATGGATTCCATATCTGTGATAACACAGACTACTCACTCATTCCAGAATAGAGCCAACGAGAAGTGTTGGACCACATACTGCGAAGTGATCCTTACTAACACATCAAACTCTACCCTAGTCTAAGCAGTCGTCTGTGATCACCTCAGGATTAAGATTAATACATATATGATCATCTTGTGATTCGATAAGACTTCTCGATTACGGAATTATGTCGAGAACTCAAATCAAATCGGTCCAGCCCTATATGATTATCATCATATATAAATGCCCCACTAGGTACCCTATTACCGACAGTCCGGATAAGACTGCCACACCGTAAAGTGTTCTGGGCGCATTAATAGCAAATTAATCTAGAGACCCGTACTCCGATTAATAAATGCTACGGACTAAGTTAATTTTAAGTATATTTCACAAACTCAATCCTCGTGTGTATAGCCATACACTGAGTTGTGATTACATAATCAATATACTTAGGGTTTTCTGTAGTGTATCAATATTGGCAATAAATGCGAATAAATAAGATGAAATAAATTCTGTCATTTATTTAAATAAAACAATTACAAATTGTCTTTCGGGCATAAAACCTAACAATCTCCCACTTGCACGAAAGGCAAGTGGATTAATTGTTTTAGAGCACACCCTATATATATATATTACAGCAATACAACTCCCACTTGCTCTAAAGCAAATAATTCATGTCCCTAATACCAATAGTTTCCAAATGCCGGTTGAAGACTTCTAACGGCAATTTCTTGGTGAAAGGATCAGCAGGGTTGTCAGCAGAGGCGATTTTCTTGATGGAAATGTCACCTCTTTGGACTATCTCTCTGATTAAATGGTACTTTCGCTCGATATGCTTCGACTTGCGGTGACTACGGGGTTCCTTCGAATTTGATACTGCCCCATTGTTGTCACAATAGAGAGCGATCGGATCGTTGTGATTTGGAGAGACTCCTAAACCACTCAGGAACTTCTTGAGCCAAACTGCTTCCTTAGCTGCCTCAGAGGCCGCTATGTATTCAGCTTCCATAGTAGAATCAGCCGTGCTGGATTGCTTGACGCTTCTCCAAATGACTGCACCACCACCAATGGTAAACACTGAACCCGAGGTAGATTTGAAATCATCTCTATCTGACTGTAAGTCAGAGTCAGTGTACCCCTGTATATCCAGGTTTTCTCCCGAATATACCAACATATAATTCCTAGTCCTCTTCAAATACTTTAAGAGGTTCTTTACTGCAATCCAATGCTCATTGCCTGGATTAGACTGATAACGACTGACTAGTCCAATGCCATAACAGATGTCAGGTCTAGTGCACAGCATAGCGTACATTAGACTACCTACAGCCGAAGCATAAGGTACTCTTTGCATAGCCTCTGTTTCCTCAGGAGTCTGAGGACTCTGAGTCTTAGAGAGATGGACGCCGTGACGAGTTGGTAGGTAACCCTTCTTTGCGTCCGTCATGCTATATCCAGCCATCACCTTATCAATGTAAGTGGCTTGTGAAAGAGCTAACATCTTGTTCTTACGATCCCGTATTAATTGGATCCCGAGAACATAATTCACCTCTCCCAAATCTTTCATTTGGAATTGGCTGGCCAACCAAATTTTAATGTCCGACAACATCCCCTCATCGTTTCCAATTAGGAGAATGTCATCTACGTACAACACTAGGAACGCAACCTTATCCTTGATGACTTTCTTGTATACACAAGGTTCATCAGGATTTTGTTCGAAATCATATGACTTAATGGTGTCATCAAATCTATGATTCCAAGACCGAGATGCTTGTTTCAACCCATAAATGGATCTCAGCAACTTGCACACTTTGTGCTCTTGGCCTTCCTCGATGTATCCTTTTGGTTGCTGCATATAGATTTCCTCGTCGAGAAAGCCGTTAAGAAACGCTGTCTTGACATCCATTTGCCAGATTTCATAATCTAGGCATGCAGCAATAGAAAGGAGGATCCGGATGGATTTAAGCATGGCCACAGGGGAGAAGGTCTCTTCGTAGTCTATACCCTCTCTCTGTGTGTAGCCCTTAGCTACAAGCCGTGCTTTAAAGGTTTTCACCTTACCATCAACTTCTCGCTTCCTCTTGTAGAGCCATTTGCTCCCTATGGGTTTTACCCCTTCGGGACAATCTACAAGTTTCCAGACAGAGTTAGAGTACATGGACTCTATCTCTTGATTCATCGCGTCAACCCATAGATCCTTGTCACGATCATCCATGGCCTTGCGAAAAGACACTGGATCATCTTCCACACCATCAGAGACGGCTACGTTCGCTTCTGATTGTCCATACCGATTTGGTGGCCGAACCACTCTCTCAGTACGTCTTGGTGGATTAGGAGGAGGGGTGACTGTTGCATTTGTAGTGTTGTCTACAGTGACACTAGGTGGCACTTGTGGTCTGACCTCGTCAGAAAGTAACTCCTCAAGTACGACTTTACTTCAAGGCTTGAAGTCTGTCATATACTGATCCTCCAAAAACATGATGTGAGTAGAAACTATCACCTTGTTATCTTCCGGATCGTAAAACAGTCCTCCACGTGTTCCTCTGGAGTAGCCTACAAACATACATACTTTCGTACGCGTTTGTAGCTTCGATGTCTTGTCATTCAGCACATGTGCAGGACAACCCCAAATGCGAAAGTGATGTATGCTTTCGCGACGTCCCTTCCACAGCTCCAAGGGTGTCGTAGTGACAGACTTTGACGGTATTGCATTCAATATGTAGACCGCTGCTTCTAGAGCATATCCCCAGAAAGATATCGGTAGCGAGGCGTAGCTCATCATTGATCTGACCATGTCAATCAATGTTCTATTTCTCCTTTCAGCAACTCCATTTTGCTGAGGTGTCCTAGGCGCAGAACGTTGGGAATAGATCCCATGTTCAAGTAGGTAGTCAGTGAACTCAGTATCTAAGTACTCTCCTCCGCGATTAGAGCGAAGGCATTTCAAAGACTTGCCTAACTGCCTTTCGGCTTCTGCTTGAAATTCCTTAAACTTGCCAAAAGTCTCGGATTTTCGACGCAGCAGATAAACATATCCGAACTTCGAGTAGTCGTCAATAAAAGTAACAAAATACTCGAATCCGCCTCTAGCTTGCACATTCATCGGACCACAAAGGTCTGAATGTACTAACTCTAGAGGTTCTTTGGCCCTATTCCCTTTTGACGAGAAGGGACGCTTAGTCATTTTTCCTTCCAGGCAAGATTCGCAAACCGGCAACGAGTCAACAGATAACTCCTTTAAGGTATCACCCTTAGCCAGTTGTTTGAGTCTTTCCAAGGAAATATGACCTAGCCTAAGGTGCCAAAGATATGTACTATCTTCTTTATGAGAAATTTTCTGCCTTTTAGCAGATTTTTGATGTGCTACTTTAAACATTTCAGTATTTAGCAGGGGAGCTTGCGTGGGTTTAATGAAATACAATCCGTTTTCTAATACAGTAGTACACAAAGTAAAACCATTCTTTGAAATAGTAAACTCATTATTCATAAAAGAAACAGAGTACAACTGGTCTTTCAAAGCAGAACACGAAATCAAATTTCTATGAAAATTCGGAATGAAATAAACATTGTCTAACTTCAAAGTTTTATTTCCAAAATGTAAAACCACAGCTCCCACTGCTTTTGCTGAAACTAACGCCCCGGTGCCGACTCTCATAACTTGAGCTCCTTCCTCTAGTTCCTCTAACGAACTAAGGATCTGTAAAGAAGAACATACATGGTTAGTAGCTCCAGTATCCAGTATCCAATTCGATACATCTTTAGCTACATTAAAAGATTCCAAGACAAGTAATTCATGATTACCTTTCTTATCTTTCCCATTGCTAGCCTTAACCTTCCCATCCTTTACATCTTTGAGATATGCGGGGCAGTGACGACGCCAGTGCCCTATCTCATTGCAGTAATGACACTTGCCCTTGGGCTTGGATGGTGTATTCGGCTTAGCCTTCTTCTTCATAGGTTTAGGCGCCGGTGCAGTTTGTTTCTTATTCTTTTGTTTACCCTGCTGGTTTGACTTAGACGCCTTGGCTAGGACCACATTGGCCTCAGCCTTCTTTTCCTGGTCTAGGGTTTTATCTTTCGTAGAAAGACCCTCATAGACTTGAAGTTCGTTGATCAACTCCGTCATGGAAAGGTGAGCCTTAGACATGACGTAGCTGGTCCTGAACGTCAGGAAGTCAGATGTCAGAGATTCGAGAATCACTGACACTTGGGTAGCATCGTCTATAATCGCACCATGAGTTGCTGCATCGGTAAAGTAACTAATCATGTTCATCACATGACCAGTAACCGACTGACCCCGCCTCATCTTGGCATTGACAGCCTTCCTCACGGCCTCGTGTCTTGCTTGATCAGACGGTTTGCCAAACATGGTGGTTAAATGCTGCAAGATTTCTCGTGCAGTATTAAAACCCTCAATCTTGCTCCGAATGACATCCGACACTGAGGCTAAGAAGATGCCTCTTGCCTTATTATTCGCCTCTTGCCATTTTTTATGTTGATCGCAAATGCGTTTAGGCGGATTTTGAGGGGGAAGAACATGGCACTCCTCAGTCAAAACAAACTGCGCATTCTCAAATACGAGCACCACGTTAACGTTACTTTTCCACTTAGTAAAATTGTCGCCATTAAGCTTATCATTCAGTAAAGTTTGAATTTGCGAAGAAATGTTGCTGTAAATAAAATGACAGAAACTTAATCAAATATACACTACTATATATTGTTTTAGGAATAATAAACTACAAGAAGTCTATCCTACCATTCCAAGGATTTAACCTCGCATCGTACCGCCGCCTTTAGGGTCGGTATCAGCACAATGATGGTTAAACTGAGACAATCTCTCTCAATGATAAAACTTCGAGAATCGAACATCTCACGGGAATCAGACATCCCGGCTCTTTATCATTGATTACCTTCCTTTTTCTAGCCTAGATATTTCGAAAATATCCATAATGAGTGTGACCTACTATATCAGACCTCGAAGTACGCCCCGAGTATGCCGCCTTTAGGGTCGGACAGTGACCCAACGAGTACCCAAAATCCTATCCTTTCGGAGACCAAGCCTTGAATTTTGATAGGGGTGAACACCATCCTTAGGGGGCCGGAATCAAAGCGACACGAGGCGTCACCCTTCTCTCACGTGCTTGCATCTATAGTAGAGGCCGTGGGGTTGGCTGTCGCCTTCCCCGCTCCCACTCAATATTTTGAAAAAGTGGTGGGTTAACAATAAATCAAAGTACTCCGAATAGGGTCAGCTATGTAGGCAAGCCTACGCCGTCGTATTCGTTGGAACATATGTGACAGTTCAGGACAATCCGGCAAGAGAAGCCCCGTTTAGCCCGAGGGCTTATCGGCTATGCTAAGTCCTGTCGAACTGCTGTAACGTACATCACACGTGGAGGGGAGTCGATTGAGCCGAAGCTCGGTTGAACTCGCCCAACCATGGTTAGACCATTTCCGAACCCATGTACTAAGATTCTCCGATTTCTAAATCGTCACCCAACGCGTAATCTCGTTTTTGTTTAAGGTGGGTTCACTGAGAAGCCATCACCGAAAAGCTCAACGATTTTTCCAAGTGGGATTCACCGAGAATCCATCACTAAAATCGTAAACGATTGACAAAAACCCGGGTCCTCGGTTTTTATAATTAGCTACTTATTATTTAACTACCACATATTAAATTAATAAGCATTCATACTAATTATTCGAGTTATACATGCCTAATTTATTCGAAATAAACTAGCTACATGTATGCATTGGAGTGGAATCATGAAGATGCAAGTCATGGCAATTTTCCGGTTTTAAGCACGTAATCTTGATCAAACACAAAACTATACCGAAAGTAAACACCGAGATGGACCGTTGGTACCCCCGACTAACTATTTTCTAAGGAAAAGTAAAACTTATACTATGTCTTCGAGTCTTGATCTTCGAATCTTGAACTCGAACCGCCGGATCACGAACCACGAACACCCGAGAGGAGAAAGGCATTTTTAATTAAATAAAACCAATTTATTATAATTAATCAAATTTTTTTTTTGTTATTACATGCGGCTGCCAAAAAAAAAACTTTTTTATTTTTTTATTTTTTTTTTCTCTTTCGGCTGTTACAAAAAAATTTCCCAGAAAAATATTTTTTATTTTTTATTTTGCCATACAGCAGCCTTTTATAAAAAAAAATAGGTTACAAAAAATTTTGTGACACAGCCGCAAGCTTTATACCCTAGCCGCATGCAATTTTATAAACAGGACTTATAGCGACGCTTTTCAGCGTCGCAGAAAGTCCTGTAGCAGTTTTTAAAAAAAAAATTAAACCGTTTCTCCTCGTTCATACCTTGGGTTTCGCCTCGATCTTCATCTTTTCGAGCCCGGAATAACAAAATTACAATAAAAGATGCTACTTTTACAATGAATTTTCGAAAATTGACATAAAAAAAATTACAATTCCTATGCTCAATTGTTACTAAACAAAGGAGCTACAAAATAGATCTACGGGTAAACAGTACCAACCCAATCCATCTCTTCAACCACAACATTCACAAGCATACAACATGATAAATTTCGAATTAAAAAAAAAACGAAATAAAAGCACCTAAAACATGTTTTTCCACTACTAGATCTAAAACTCATATTCTTTGATCGTTAGATCAAAGGCTCTGATACCACTTGTTGGATGTAATATCGTCGGATCAATCATAGATTGACCCGATTACGCAGCGGAATGCATGAGATCTAGATCTAAACGAAACAAAAAACATAAATTTAAGATCTAAATCTACAAGGGGGTTTAGGAGCCTACCTTTTTATGGTACTTAACTCCAATATCAAAAGGCTCCTTGAACACGTGATTGAGCAGCCACCGTCTTCCAACGTGTGTCTCCCAGCAACACCAAGTGGATGGTGTTTCCCGCCACCGGACCTCCTTGATATGCTACCGGAATAATCCCGAAGATTATTCCAACTCGAAACCCAAAGAAAATAGCCGAAAATTCCAAGCTATTTTTCTTATGCTAATGGCGTGTATATGTTGTGTGTCAAAAGGCTTGGAAGAACTCTCTTTATATAGGAGAGTAAAACTTAACCTCCAAGGATTAAATAATTAAGAGATAATTATTACATTAATCCTTTTTCCAAATAAAAGATAAATAAAATAATTATCCCAAACAAATTAGGATAAATCATATTATTATCTAATATTCCATGAATTATCATTTAACAAATAAAAGATAAATCACATGTCAAATAATTATCCAATAAAACTAATTTCCTAATAATTAAATAATACAACAAAGATGCGCCACTTGCAAAACCCAAAATAAGGTCCATACGCATTTTACTATATTTGACCAATTTGGTCAAAAAGGTCAAAACACCAATTTGGGCCGAGTCCACGAAAAATATCTTTTCCGTGTATTTAATTATTTAGTCCAACTAAACAATTAATCCACATATCAACTAAATAGCACAATCCAACTATTTAATTATAATTGAGGTGCAACGACGAGAAAACCTATATGCTATATTAGGAGCCACGTCGGGGACCATTGACCCATATTCAGTAGCTACAATAAGTCGAATAAAATTATCCGTCAGACAGAATAATTATATCCAACCTATTAATTCCGGTTACACCACCATAAACCCGAAACTGAACTCTATCGAATATAGATAACTTACACTCAATTTATGAGTCGAAATCGTCCACTGATATAATCATTACATACGGATAAATCATCCATAGACTGTTCACTTCGATTCGGGATATTTCCGTAAACCCTTCTCGAAACCTATTATCCTTATTTACCATTAACCCCCTAGTGATCAATTAGTTCATAAACAATATAATATGAACTGGGCCCATCGATCAGTTTCTAGGGTCAACAAATAATGGAACTGTCTGTCTACTTTCCGAGGGAAGGAATGGATTCTATATCTGTGATAACACAGACTACTCACTCATCCCAGAATAGAGCCAACGAGAAGTGTTGGACCACATACTGCGAAGTGATCCTTACTAACACATCAAACTCTACCCTAGTCTAAGCAGTCGTCTGTGATCACCTCAGGATTAAGATTAATCCATATATGATCATCTTGTGATTCGATAAGACTTCTCGATTACGGAATTATATCGAGAACTCAAATCAAATCGGTCCAGCCCTATATGATTATCATCATATATAAATGCCCCACTAGGTACCCTATTACCGACAGTCCGGATAAGACTGCCACACCGTAAAGTGTTCTGGGTGCATTAATAGCAAATTAATCTAGAGACCCGTACTCCGATTAATAAACGCTACGGACTAAGTTAATTTTAAGTATATTTCACAAACTCAATCCTCGTGTGTATAGCCATACACTGAGTTGTGATTACATAATCAATATACTTAGGGTTTTCTGTAGTGTATCAATATTGGCAATAAATGCGAATAAATAAGATGAAATAAATTCTGTCATTTATTTAAATAAAACAATTACAAATTGTCTTTCGGGCATAAAACCTAACATGCATCAGAAGCCATGTCCAAATCTGAGTGGAAAAATGCCATGGAGGAGAAGTACAAGGCACTCTGTGCCAACAATACCTGGACACTGGTCCCTCCAAGGCCTCATCAGAATCTTGTTGGAAATAGGTGGGTTTATAAGTTGAAAACAAAGTCTGATGGCTCCATTTTAAAATACAAGGCCAGACTTGTGGCCAAGGGGTTCCTTCATAAATATGGAGTTGACTTCACTGAGACTTTTAGTCCAGTTGCTAGGGCATCTACAATCAGAATTGTTCTTGCACTTGCTGTCCACTTCAACTGGCCAATAAATCAAGTGGACATCAATAATGCCTTCTTAAATGGTCCCTTGAAGGAGACTGTCTATATGCCACAGCCTGAAGGTTTTGTCAACCCCAACTATCCCAATTTTGTGTGCAAATTGAACAAAGCACTCTATGGCCTCAAGCAGGCACCTAGGGACTGGTTTGATGTCCTGAGTGGTCAAATGCAGCTGTGGGGTTTCAAGCAAGCAGTGGCAGATACATCTCTGTTCATCCTTAAAACTGCAGATTTTATACTTTTGGTTCTTGTATATGTTGATGATATTCTTGTCACAGGAAGTTCGAGCACAGTTATTAAGAGGTTTATACAACAGCTTCATTCCAGGTTTGCATTGAAAGACCTTGGTCCAGTTTCACATTTTCTTGGTATGAAGGTCTCAAGGGATCAAACTGGCATCTTCCTGTCTCAAACTTACTATGCTCAGCAACTGTTACAAAGGCTTCATTTTGCTAATATGAAAGAGTGTCCAACACCTATGGTTACAGGTAAACAGTTAACACCTACAGATGGGGCAGCTATGGCAGATCCTCATCTCTATAGAAGTGCAATAGGAGGCCTACAATATTTAACCTTTACAAGACCAGATATCACATTTGCTGTCAACTACCTCAGTCAGTTTATGCAAGCACCATCAGACATTCACTAGCATTTCTTGAAAAGATTGCTGAGATATGTCAAGGGAACCCTGCAGTATGCCCTACACTTTAAACCTGGAGCTGCATTGGATCTTGCAGGGTTTTCTAATGCAGATTGGGCAGTGAGTTCTTATGACAGAAGATCCATTGCTGGATATTGTGTTTTTCTAGGAGAGTCACTGGTTTCTTGGAGCAGCAAGAAACATAATGTCGTTTCTAGGTCCAGCTGTGAATTAGAGTACATGTCTCTTGCTAATCTAGCTGCTGAGATGCAGTGGATTCAGCATCTTCTCAAAGAGATTGGTCTGTCCTTGGTCAAAACTCCTATTGCATGGTGTGATAACACCAGTGCTGCATCCTTAGCTTCAAACCCTGTGTATCATGCAAGGACCAAGCATATAGAGATTGACATTCATTATGTTCGTGATCAAGTCCTTGCCAAACAGCTCAGAGTTCAGTATATTCCAAGTGCAGATCAGATAGCAGATGCACTTACCAAACCCTTGTCCACAGCAGCACTTCAAATATTTAGGACCAAACTCAATGTTGTTCCAACACCATCAAGTTTGAGGGGGGCTGTTAGGATAATTGGATAAGTTAGACAAGTGTATGTTTATGTGATTGACACATGTATGGTCTAGATTGTAACATGTGAATGTATTATATCCCTTGGATTATAAGTTTGTTAGAACCTTGGGATATATACTAATGAGGCTGCTGTGTAATCAATATTATCTAATATAATATCTACATTCTCTGTGTGTGGTATGTTTCAATTATAGATGCAGCATATATGTTTCATAATGCTAAAAAACATTCAGATGTTGTTTACACAAAAGCAGAAATTGTTTCATAGTAGAAAACGTACATAAATTTTTTTATACAAAACCAGGAAGTTCAGACTTTAACCGCAAAACCCAAAATTGGCCTACCTATTGGCAGACCCAGATACATAAACCGAAGGCAACATAAAAGCAGAACCCAAAAACGGCCAGCATATTCACAGATTCAAACCCCTAAAAAAGAATATGTGGCACTACCGACGAGGTAAGATTGAGGCTTTGAAGCCTAGAGTGTGGTTGGTTCCTCCTTGAAGGAATGCTGTGAAGTACGTTGCTTGGGCTAGTGGAGGTGGTGGGGGCATGCCGTTATTTGGTGGTGGAGTAGCCCGGTGATGGATGTTGTGCATGAGCAGATTTATGACCTGTCGAAGCCTTTCATTTTCATGTTTTTGTTCCAGTATTTCCAGATTCATCAGCCTTTTGTCCTCCTTCAGCTTCGCAATCAGCGCATTCTTGCCAGCTTCTCTTACTCTTAGACGCTGTATCTCTGCCTTTGCTTCGTTTCTTTCCGCCGCTACCGTCCGGGTGACAATTGTTGGGTGTGCTCCACAGAGAGTTGCAATACCCATGATGATGTCGTATTCTGGAATGAACGTGGACGTGGTACCATTCGGGCCTCTGAAGTCGATGACCGGGTATCGTGCTCTATGGTCCATTTTTTTCAGGCCTGCGAATCCAAATTATCCAATACATCAGTCGTATTAGTCAGAACTTCAATATGGCAAGGCATAGACTTTTCGGTTAGCAGAAATAAAATAGAAATAAAAGTATAAAACATTATAGGTTTTCTTTACCCCATCTTTGTATACTGTTTGTTACCTCACTGCACTACCGGAAAACTCGTTTTTTGGGACGGCAAAAAGTCGTCCCAAAAGACCACATGTCGTCGCAAAAGTTCTTTTTAGGGACGACACGTCGTCCCAAAAGTGTCGCCGCTTTAGATTTGTCCCAAAAAACAAGGCAAACGTTTTTTGTGACGGAAAGTCGTCCCTTAAAAAGGCGATGACGTGGCAGCTGACGTGGCTTTGATTTTTCATGTTAGCTGACGTGGAGAAGACCAGCTGACGTGGCACATGTTTTTTGGGACGATACATGTCGTCCCTAAAGACATTTATTAATTTTTTTAATTATTAAATAATATTAACCGAAAAAAATAATAAAACGCTTTTTGTGATGACATGTCGTCCCAAAAAACATTGTATAATTTTGTAATTTAATTTTTCCAAATAATAAAAGAATATTAAAAATGTTTTTTGCGACGAAATATCGTCCCAAAAGGTGTTTTTAATATTTTCATATAATGATTTTTTTCGAATAAAAAAATTTAAAATATGCATTTGGGACGAAAATGTCGTCCCAAAAGGTGTTTTTTAATATATTTTCAGGTAATAATTTTTCGAATAAAAAAATATAAAATATGCATTTGTGACGACTATGTCATCCCAAAAAACCTTTTTTTTTTAATACTAATTTTGTTTCTGCATGGCCTCCCATGCTCATTCCATAATCTTATACATGTTTTCATATTCAAAGCCATACCAAAACCAAACAAAACATACGATGTTTCATAAAAGCCATAATGTTTAAAAACATACATACAAACATAACTGTTTACTAAAGTGTACTACATGCATACAAACCTTACCGATCATCACCAAGATCAAGATCAATATCAACATCATCATCATCATCATCATCAACATCATCATCATCATCATCATCATCTGAAGGCTCTGGCATTTCCGGCATGTGTATGGTTGGATCGCGACTTTTCATAGATTCAAACAAACCCTTCAAACAAGCCGTTAACCATTTGTTTTTCTTCTTTAACCGATTTTGGGACTTTTTTATCTTTTCAAATTTGATGTCCCGACTTTGGGTTGATGCCGATGTTGAGGCATCAAACTGTTGCGAAGTGAGCAATTGACGAGGTTGAGTGGGTCCAAGGCCTATCAAATAATCTCGCCTTGAACCTAAGGCTTGAGCAAAGATTTGCTCCTCTTCTTCATGAGTTGCTCGTCTTCCGGGAGCAATCCTTTCCTTGAACTCTAGCAACCTCTTCTAAACATATATATAAAAAAAAACGTTTGTAATTCAGTTAATTGAGGAATAAAATGTTCACAATATATATATATGTAGAAGGTATATCACTTACAAAATCCTCCTCCGCTTCTGCATTAACGAATTGACCTTCAGAGTTCCGATGCTTCGCGGCCCATATCTCGATAGGATCATCTCCCAAAGGATATTCAAGTGGATTTTTCTAGAAAATACATATGTAGTATTAGTTTGGAAAATTAAAAAATAAAGGAAGAAGTTATAAGGATTTAAAATTTAATACTTACATCTTTCCATCGAATAGCGGGCATAGATGTCCGTCCTTGAAAACACATATATTTAGTTTTAGCACGGTTTTTTTGTTCTGCTCAGATCGCTTCTGCAATAAAATGTGCTTTTCGATTAGATTCAAGTAATATATAAGAAATAATGATTGAATAAATGTAACACGTATATTAGAATAAAAAGTTCACCTTAAATTTCTCAGATTGAGTATATCGGAGAAACGCCTCCCAATCCGCTTGTGTTGCGACGGTTTCATCTAAAATGGGAGGAGGCCAAGTTCCCCCTTTTTTCAAGTAGTTTTTTACTTGAATGGCCATCTTACTCTTCCATTTTCTAAATATTTCTGAAGCTTCTGCTAGCACTATTGAGCGATAAACAGGTGTAAAAGTGTCCTGAAAACGCAATAAAACCAAACGTTTGGTAACTAATAGAATGAAATGTATAATGCGATATTGTTGAGCACTTAAATTTAGTTAAATATACCTCAATTTCTCACCAAATTAGCTCTTTGGCCTGCCCGTCGACTCTTCGCCAGTTCTCGGTGCTAGGGGGACATCGGATCCGCACGACCCTACCTATCTCAGAATCTAACAATGATGAGTTTTTACCCACCGCCTTTCGTACCTTGGGAAATCTTGGATCCCATGTAAGCGGGATCTTGGATCCCTCTAGCCTTCTAAGCTCAGCCCGTACATTTAAGCCTTTTGCAATCCCACGTTCACCTTGTTTTTTTTGCTGTGAAGGAGCTTGGCCAGGATCTTCCTCTATGTCATCATCCATGAAGTCTATATTGTACATGTGAATGTTAATACAACGAATACAAGAAAGTTCACACTAGAAAAAAAAATGAAAGTTACATACCTTCCTCACAATCGGCAGGTAGCCGAATAGGATGCTCGTGAGGTGGTCTAGAGCCGCCTGCAGATCCCGCACATGCCATGTATGATCAAGTATCTGTACAAGTAACATATATATGTTGATATAGTATGATTAAAACACTAATAATATGTATCTGCGTTAATGCTAGATTGATTTTTTATATTAAGTCACAACACAAATATGAACTCACGTAAGCACGTCAGATTTATAGTATCATTCATTGTCAGTTGCACTGGTGGGTGGCATCGAGTCATATATGTCATCATCTACACTATTATTATCATCGTCACAATCCGTTGATGCATACTCGTGACTGATTCTATCATCTAATTCCTCAATATCATCATTTTCACCAACATCTACATCATTTGCACTCATGCTTGCCGGTTCCATTGGTGGCAGTTCAACGAACAATTGGAAATTTTCATGGACGGTTTCGTCAATTACCAAATCTTCAACAACCGCATCAGTATTTGCTGGGTCTAAGATATGACGATGTTGAAAATGCTCAACAACTTTCCAGTCACATCCATTATACAAATCATCTACATAGAACACTTGTTCTGCTTGTGAGGCAAGAATGAATGGCTCGTCGTCATACCATGTGTTTTTAGTGCAGATGCTTGTTCTGTTTTTATATACACGTACACCCTTCTTTTTTCTACTAGTATCGAACCATTTACATTTGAAAAGTACAACCATGTTACCATTTGGATAGTTTACTACGTAGATGTTTTCTAACACTCCATACCATGTAATACCTTCAGTCCCCTTGACAGTAACCCCACTGTTTTGAGTTGTTCGTGTGAGATCCCGTTTGTGTGCCGTGAATTTGACACCGTTCATCACACAACTCTGGTAAGTTTTGACCGTTGTTAAAGACCCGGTTGCTAGTGCTAACAATTGGTCATTTAAGTCTGATGGGCTATGTTTACAGATTTCAAGCATCTGCATAATGTACCATGTATAAGTTAAAAATAATTATACAACTCATGCATGCAATGACATCTTCACAATATTGCACGATGTGTTATGTGGTACCTTTAAATAAAACCATCCGGGAAATTCATGACGGTGCATTTTCTCCAGGTTGTGTATCGAGCAATAAGTTGACAGGTGAGCACGATGTTCATTGGTCCATGTTTATAAGGCTAGTTAGCTGGCATATAGTAATAAAAAGCAAAAGTATTAAGAATGTATTTTTAACTTACTCGAGGTATTTATCGATCTCCGGGCAGTTTTGCAATACATACCACTGAACCTTCAGTCTCTCATCAGTTTTGAATGTCAAGCTTGTCATCGAACCAATTGATCGGAAAGGAGTCTTGAATACGGATATACTATTCTTGCTTGGATCTTCATTCTCAACCCAGTTCCTGTCAGGTCTATTGAACTTAGTCTCGTTTCCCGAAAAATACAACGAGCAGAATATAAGGGTTTCATTTGCCACATATGCCTCTACGATAGAACCTTCCGGCTTGGCCCGATTTCTAATGTACTTCTTTAGCTTACCTAGAAATCGTTCAACGGGATACATCCATCTCAAATGAACAGGTCCACCTCTAATCGCTTCTTCAGGAAGGTGCATTATAACATGTATCAAAATGTCAAAGAAAGCTGGTGGGAATATTGTTTCTAGTTTACACAGGATTTCCAAAACCTTCTCTTTTGCATTTTCTAAATCACTAACCCTCAACGTGCGCGCGCAAATCAATCTGAAAAAATCACTTAAATCGGTGATTGTATCGAAATGTCTTTTCTCAAGAATGGTCGTAGCCCGATTGGTAGAAGCCTTTGTAGTATGACATGACAATCATGAGATTTTAACCCACTAAGTTTGTCTTTACCAGTCACATTCTTGTGCAAGTTTCCTGCGAAACCATCGGGGAAACGAACGCCTTTTAAGAACTCATAGAATTTTGTCCGATCTACTTGGCTCAACGTGAATGCCGCACGCGGTTTCACGTCTTTATCGCCTCGTTTAATCGGATGTAGTTCTTTTCTCACGCCCATTTTTTCTAGATCACGGCGTGCCTTGTTAGTGTCCTTGTTCTTACCATCAATACTACAAACCGTACCCAATAAACTATCGCACACCTTCTTGTCAATATGCATAACGTCTAGATTGTGTTGGAGTTTCTTCATGTTCCAATAAGGCAACCTCCTTAATATGCTGTCTTTCGACCAATTTAAACAGTTGTCGGGATGTTTTTTCAAGTTATTCTTGTTCGGACCGTATTGTGGGTGTTTCCCGGGCATGCATTCAGGTAGGTTACTAATTTGTTGGAGTATTTCCTCTGTGGTTTTCTGAGGTGGAGGCATTAATGTTTCGATTTGACCGTTAAACCCTTTATTCTTTCGCATCGGGTGATTCACCCGAAGCCACCTACGATGTCCTACATATCCAATCTTATGTGTCAATTGTACCGAAGATGTGTCGTCGTTGCAAGTGGGACATGCTTTATAACCCCGACCAGTCCAACCCGAGAGGTAACTACGAGCGGGAAAGTCATTCACGGTCATCAAAAGTGCAACTCTCATTTTGAAGGTAGAATTTGTAGTTGCATCACGCACAACCATCCCTTCAGACCACAATTCTTGCAACTCATCAACCAATGGCCTCAAAAAAACATCAAAGTCCTTGCATGGGGATTCCGGTCCTGGGATAAGTAGGGACATGTGTTTATACAGTTCGTTATTGCAGACCCAAGGCGCTGGATTCAACACTTGCGTTACAACAGGCCACATGCTGTATGGTTTACCGTAATTATCAAACGGGTTAAAGCCATCTGTAGCCAGACTCAGACGGACATTTCTAGGTTCAAGAGCGAAGTCGTGGTATTGGTCGTCGAACTATTTCCATTCTTTGCCATCGGTTGGATGCCTCATCACATCCTCATCCGTAGAACGCCCCGTCTTATGCCATGTCATAGACCGAGCTGTGTGACGGGATGCATACAAACGTCTCAAACGAGGCTTTAACGGAAAATACCGTAGCACTTTGTGAGCTATCTTTTTCCCTTTTGACTCCTTATAACGGCTGGTTTTGCAAACCGGACAAGATTGTAAGTCAGCATTCTCCTTATAGTAAATAGCACAATCGTAAAGGCATACATCGATCTTTTCATACCCCGGACCCAATTTGTCCAGCAAAATTTTTGCCTTGTAGAATGAATCAGGTAAATTTGACCCTTCCGGTAAAACTTCTTTCAATTTCGCTAGAAGAACGTCGAAGCTTTCATTTGGCCACTTATACAACACTTTTATGTGCATCAAATCCGCTAAGAACTTCAAAGCTGATGAGTTTTTGCAACCGGGATACACGTCTTCTTGCAACTTGGCTAGAAGTTCATCTATATTATCATCGTCCTCTGTCTGTAGCGGTTCTTCCGATGCCCTACCCAAAAAATCATTTATAACCGGAGCCATCTCGTCCCCAGATTCAACCACAACTTGAGTTGTTCGTGCACGTTTACGGGATCGGCCGGTTTCCCGTGATAATACCATGTTGTATACCCAACTGCCCATCCCTTATCAAAGCAGTGTGCATACACATCCGGCAACGTGTGCAAACTCATATTACAACACCTCTTGCATGGGCAACGAATCTTACCTTCTTCATTAAGAAAGTTCTTTGCGTATTGTAAAAATTCTTTCAACCCATTTCGAAAAGCAGGTGCCAGTCTGTTACCATATAACCATGACTTGTCCATTTCCATCTCAAATGTGACGTCCAACAACTTAACCAACCAAAAGGACAATATATTAACCAATAGAGGGTAAGGAACATACTCAACTATTTTATTATATACAGACGTAAAACATGAAACACAAAAGGACAAAATTCGGTATATATAAACGTAAATTGTGTTAATTAAAATAATTAAAGGTAAGTGTAAATTACACATGCATATAGTCTTAAGAACCTATGTATCTCCAAAGTACCAGAACTTTATTAACAAATTTGCCTTTTATTTTTTTTGAAGAAATGTAATGTACTGTGCCAGGAGACCAACTTCTACCGCATGAATGAGTTGGCATGGTGTTAACCCTTAAAAATGGGAAATTAAAGCTCAATAACAGTGTAAAATCATTAAAAATGGGAAAGCTCAATAACAGTGTAAAATCAATGTACAAACTTACAGCTACCATTCAGAAGTTTGGAAGACACTGTCATGTAATTAAAATAAAACATTGTCATGTAATTAAAATAAAATAACAGTGTAAAATCAATGTTTTTTTCGGTTGATACGATACGAGTCTCGTGGAAGATGTAGTATACAATTTTCTAGTAAATGTATCATCAACGTTTTCCATCTTATTAACAACTAAAGGGGCTGCTGCAATTGCAAATCTACACTTACTTACTCTAACCCTAAAAATACAACTACTTCATTCCCTTTTTAGATATGTAGACCTTTTTCTATCTTAACAACTAAAGTAAAGGGGCTGCAATGCAAATGTACACACTCCTACGGTAAAATGCAACAACTTCATTCCGTTTTTAGATATGTACACAATCACGGTAAATTATAGATTTGTATCATTTTACCCCCTGTTTCTTACTAACACGCAAATGATTCAAACCCTCTAAACCGCCATATAAAGGCTTTCAGTCCAAGAGTCAATTGTTTCATATCCAACCCTTTTTCTCACGTGGCGTGGCGTTGGGACTCTAGATATCGTCAGTCATTCCACACATGGGATGGGAAGTAATCATATGATGACACGGTCTGAACCATCATTCTTGAAATGAATGGATCGTATTGTGTACATGATCACTCCCTACAACTAGGCTCCTTTTAAGCTAATACTAATTCAATTCCTACGACAAAACATCTAAAAGATCAAATGCTATTACTAACAAATAACATCAGTAAAATATACTATTTGATTATTATATCATCCAACTTATCCCAAATTTTGTAATAAAGATTTCAATCTAAGTAGAGATTCTATAAAATGAAGAAAATCGGTATGCTGTATGAGTTTGTAAAATGAAAAATATCTAAAAGAAACTGATGAGGCAAGTGTCCAAGTACATGCACATTGTGTAGCTATACCATATGAAATTCACCCTTTACAAATAAGAACTTGTTCAAGAACCCCATTGACGACTTCTTGAACAAGATTCACTTCAAGAACCGGTCCTACAAAACACATGTTTCGCACAAATTGAAAGGGCAGGTTTAGCCTTAATTTGTTTACGAGTGCAGCTGGCATTTGTGTTCGCATTGAGTTATGACAGCTAATCCGTTTAATCAGTAAAAACAAAATTCAGGTAGAAAAACAACTCACAACTGTACAGAGCAATTCATTCTGCAGAAGAGCCGTCTCTATTCTCTAATAAAAGATATCTAATCAAAATGTCACGGAAGATACGGATATTCAAGACTTTCCATTCTTCAATTTCATCTATTCCCTAGTTGCCAATAAGCAGCTATAATCTTAACATATATCGATCTTTGCTATATCAATCAAGTAAAAAATGACAGCGAATCTACTGAGCAAAAACAAAATGGTTGAATGCCCAGGTGCAATAGATGAAATGGTTACCTGAAAATGTTGATTGCCGGCCGAACTGATGCTGCTGAACCGCTGCTACAGCCTTCGATTGATGGCCGGCCGAACCACTTTATATTGATGACTGCTTTCGATTGCTGCTGCTGCCTTCGATTCAATGAGGAGGAGAGGATCTCCAGAAAGCTGAGAAAGTAGCAGGATGAAATGAAGGAGGAGGGGGTGGCTGTCCGATTTATTTAGGTTTAATGTTTATTGGGACGGCGGATGCTTATTTGGGACGACAGATGTCGTCCCATTAAACCGTAACATAATAAAAAAATTAATTTTAAATTATATCAAAACATTAATTTGAATAAAAATTATGTTTTTTTTTAAATCTACCACTCAATAACGAGCCTCGGGTTTGAAATGTGGAACTAAATAACATACTCAATAATGAACCTCGAGTTTGAATCACTACTCAATTATGAACCTAGAGTTTGAAATCTACTACTCAATAACGAACATCGTGTTTGAAATCTTGAACGAACTTAAGAACCTCGGGTTTGAAGTCATCAATCGACTAATTAACGAGCCTAGGTTGAAATCACTACTCAATAATGAACCTCGAGTTTGAATCACTACTCAATTATGAACCTCGAGTTTGAAATCTACTACTCAATAACGAACATCGTGTTTGAAGTCTTGAACGAACTGACGAACCTCGGGTTTGAAGTCATCAATCGACTAATTAACGAGCCTAGGTTGAAATCACTACTCAATAATGAACCTCGAATTTGAATCACTACTCAATTATGAACCTCGAGTTTGAAATCTACAACTCAATAACGAACATCGTGTTTGAAGTCTTGAACGAACTGACGAACCTCGGGTTTGAAGTCATCAATCGACTAATTAACGAGCCTAGGTTGAAATCACTACTCAATAATGAACCTCGAGTTTGAATCACTACTCAATTATGAACCTCGAGTTTTAAATATACCACTCAATAACGAGCCTCGGGTTTGAAATGTTGAACTAAATAACATACCGCGGATTTGAAGTCATCAATCGACTAATTAACGAGCCCAGGTTCAAATCGCTACTCAATAATGAACCTCAGGTTTGAAATCACTACTCAATAATGAACCTCGAGTTTGATTCACTACTCAACTATGTACCTCAGGTTTGAAATCTACTACTCAATAACGAACCTCGTGTTTGAAATCTTGAAATAACTAACCAACCTCGGGTTAGAAGTCATCAATCGACTAATTAAAGAGCCTACGTTGAAATCACTACTCAATAATGAACCTCGAGTTTGATTCACTAATCAATAATGAACCTCGGGTTTGAAATATACTACTCAATAACGAACCTCGTGTTTGAAGTCTTGAACGAACTGACGAACCTAGGGTTTGAAGGCATCAATCGACCGATTAACGAGCCTACGTTGAAATCACTACTCAATAATGAACCTCGAGTTTGATTAACTACTCAATAATGAACCTCAAGATTGAAATCCACTACTCAATAACGAACCTCTTGTTTGAAATCTTGAAATAACTAACCAACCTCGGGTTTGGAGTCATCAATTGACTAATTAACGAGCCTACGTTGAAATCACTACTCAATAATGAACCTCGAGTTTGATTCACTATTCAATAATGAACCTCGGGTTTTAAATATACTACTCTATAACGAACCTCGTGTCTGAAATCTTGAAATAACTAACAAACCTCGGGTTTGAAGTCATCAATCAACTAATTAACACGCCCAAGTTGAAATTAATACTCAATAATGAACCTCGAGAATGAATCACTACTCGTTTCATTAAGTTATATAATCAAACCGTAATTTTGTTCCAAAAAATTTATTTAAATAAAAAGACGTATGTTATTAGAAATGGACTAATTATCATTTTTTTAAATAAAAAACAATATAATTCATTCATTTAATGAAAAAAATTATAAATCAAAACTTACATTACAATAAATATTAATTGGTACAAAATTGGGGAGAAAATTGAAAATCTTTAAAGGATAGCCCACGTGGATTTTTCATAGTTTATAAAATAAATTGTGCCTAGTTAAAGGGACGACAATAGTCGTCCCAAAAAAATACAATTCATTCATTTGATAAAAAAATATTAATCAAAACTTGTATAACAATAAATATTTTAGAGCTGGAAATTATTGTAAATCTTTGAAGGGACGACATAAGTCGTCCCAAAAAAGAGACAGTCAACGTGACTTTTATAAATTTTATAAAATAATTTATTACTATTTAAAGGGACGACTAATGTCGTCCCAAAAGATGAGAGTGTCCACGTGGCTTCCAGGCTGGACAGTATCCGTCCCAAAAAATACATATGTCGTCCCAAAAGAGAGATTAAATTTCCCGTGAAATAAATATGCCAAAAGTCAAATTTCCCTCCGTTCAACATGTCGTCCCAAAAATGATTATGTCGTCCCAAAAAAGTATCCCGCCAATTTTTCCCACCAAAAAACTCCCAAAAAATTAACTTTTCCCGAATTTATCTTTTGGGACGACATGTCGCCACAAAAAAGTTGTTTTTTGGGACGACAATATGTCGTCCCCAAAAACTTCGTCCCAAAAAACGCCTTTTCTAGCCTATACAGGGAAAATGGACAGAGATCCGTGCCCCGCATCGGCTTGTTATCTTTGTGGATGATATGCCTTTTGAACTTAATTTCAAAGTGATTATATAATAGTTTACATTCTGTGTGTTGAGTTCTACATTAAATGTAAACATTATTGAATATTTTATAACAAAAATTTGCATTATTAAAAAATAAAAATGAAAGAGGGCCAAGGAGATATGGTTTCAATTAAACATTACTGAATATTATACAAAAAATTGAGCTCGTCATAATTTTGTAAAAGAGCAAATACTAGGAAGTTATATGTTGATAAAAGTGTCTAATTATGATCTGTCCGGTCCTGGTGGTACTTCACAGACACTGGTGCATACACACGCTGTGTTGCTTATAGAGGGAACGCAACGTGCAGCTCTAAGTCTCGGACCAATCAAAGCGAGGCATGAGTCTGCGCATTTCTTATCAGTACACCCGGGGGCTTCGATCTGTTTTGTGCACAGAGTAGCTGCTCCTAATATATTCAATAAACATAGTCATTAAGAGCTTTTTTGCCGTAATGTGCATAAAACTTTGTAATATAATCCATTTTGTTTACAATGACAAATATATATAGATTAATGTTAGCATACCTTCCACGGTGATGAATAGCAGCAACATTAGTTGGAAACCCAAAAAAAGTTGAAATGAAAATGACTTCATGCTTCTTTCTTTTTCTTTAGTAGTATATGCCATGAACATCGAATTGAACCTCATTTATAAGCTGAGTGGTGCATTCACATTTGATGTGTCCCACATTTTTTCCTTTAATATTTTCATAATTTTCCTTATTAATTATGTACCTATGTATATGAAATGTATGTATATGAGGTGAGACACGTGAATTAAAATTACACTTAAATTATAATACAGACTCTCTCGATACTTTCATTATTCCGTACATGCATGAAGGTTTGGTCTCATTAATATTACCATACCGGTCTCTTATTTCATGCTTAACTTTGTGTGGTCCCTTTGCCTTCTTTTTCAGAAATATACCTTTTAAATTTTGGGAAATTAGAAAAGTATGTTTTAATCAAAAGTAAACTTCCTCTATTATTATTTTGGAGATTGCTATGACACCACACTTAATCTATTATTGGGGGATCACAACGAAATTCGATCCCTCCAGAGTTGAATTTATGCACAAATTTGACTCTTGCGATGTTGAACACTTTCGACCTTTGTACACTCGATGTAAAGTCCCACATCGGCAAAATAAGAGAATGCTCACCCCCATATAAGTGTGAGACATAAATGTCTTGTCAACTTGGGTTAGCCCTTTTAGACCAAACGAGGACGGCGGTCTAAGCAGTTGACCGGACATTTATGACTCATTTAGCGCTACCAGACCCGGGGTCTGGGGGCGTTACAGAATGGTATCAAAGCCGACTATCAGACGGAACTATGCGCTGCACCGTACAAGAAGACGGTGTAATTAAGGATGGCCTCTAGTTACCTCTGGTAGGGACGATCCGGGAACTGTCTCGGCCGTCCTGGCAAGGACGCTAGTCCTTTATAAGGGGATGTAAAGTCCCACATCGATAAAATAAGATAATGCTCACCCCCATATAAGTGTGAGACATAAATGTCTTGTCAACTCGGGTTAGCCTTTTTAGACCAAGCGAGAACGGCGGTCTAAGCAGTTGACTGGACATTTATGACTCATTTAGCGCTACCAGACCCGGGGTCTGAGGGCGTTACACTCGAAATTTGCAAGACTTGTGGTGCCGTGAGCAGAGGGACTGTGATGCCATTTACAATGACCCTATTTTTTTGTTATCACTATCTCTTTAGAAAATTGATTTTCTTCTCATTTAGTTGTATTTATAAAAAAAAAACCAATACATTATTTATTTTTAATAATTTTCATATTTACCTCACATTATTTACAATGGTTAAACAATGTCTTTACGTTTAACTTCATAGATTAACTTCTCGTTGAATAAACAAGTTGGAGTTGAAGGTGAATCAACAAGTTGATTAAAGGGTTGAGCAGATTCTGGATATGACTTTGTTGCTTCTGAATTTGCTCAACTTGATTCAAGAGTTGCTGCTTGATATATCTTTGTAGCTTCAGAGATTGAAACTTCTTGAACTACTGGATATAGCTTTAAGTAAATTTTTCCTCCTTGGTCCAATGAGTGACTTGATACCAATTGGAATCCTTCTTAAGTTCCAAAAAGTTGTCTCTTCGTTGTTGTCTTCGAATGATCAAGTTCTCTATTTATAGTGTAGGAAATATATTGTATCAACTTTGATCATAACGTCTGAAACTGGCTCCTTCACAACTGATTCTTTAGTTCTTCTTAGCTAGATAATTTGAATAAAAATTTGATCATTGTAAATCTTCAATGTATTTGGATCTTGTGAACTATAGCCGTTTTGGTTCATCGGATTATAGACATTGATCTGTTTAGATTCCGATCTTGATGCTGACATTTCATTTTTGCTTTAAGTCCTTTCGATCAGGTTTTGGCTTGTATGATTATGAACATGTTCTATGTATTAAATGCTTTTTCAAAACTTCTGCTCCTCTTTAATAATATGACTGCTGCTTTTGTGTTTTTCTGAGCTTCTCAATCTTGGTCATATCTTCATGTCTGATCCTCCATAGGCTCGATCAATTCTTTACGTCTGATCCGAATATACTCCGGATTTGATTCTTTGACTCTGAATATTTTCTTTTCAAATATGATCTTTATGTATGCTGAGATCAGAGTACTCCATATTTTCCTTTCATCATATTGATATACCAGTATAATAATGTTATTTCAAGCCATCACAAAGTGACTTGAAGATATCTTTATGACCTCGACTTAAATCTTCTTATATAGGTCTGAATCTTCAGTCTTCTGATCTTCAATATTCACAACTGAGTCTAGTTCCTCAGCCTTGATGTCTTCAAACTTGAACATAACATGTAAGGTTGAGAAGTCCTTTCAAGTTTCTATTACAGTGCTTTTCTATCAACTTATATAAAATCAGACTTTAGGTAAAACCTGTACATTTTTCAGGTCTAGCCACATACGCTTCTATCAAAGCTGGTTTGACAAATATCAAAATTGAATTTCCTAAAAAGGGAATTGTTCTTACTGGATGCAAATGGGTCTTTAATAGAAAAACCGTCATGATGAAACCCACCTCTCCTTATACAATAAACTTCCTTTTTTTTTATCTTTTCAGAATCTGCATTGTCTTTGCATTTATTTTCATTCATATGGGAGATTAATGGAGAAAACATCCATTTAAGTCGGTTCCTTTAAAGTATTGAGTAGTCAACTTCGACAGTAATTAAGAAAAAGCGCCAGTTTATGACAACAAGAGATTATGTATCATTAAATACTACTTAATTTTTAGTTAGTGATAAACTTTTGAATCACTCAATACGGGTATTGAGTGAATGACAAATTAATATCATAATTCACGAACGTCTTCATAGTAAGAAAGCGTCGTGCGGATGGAGGGTTCCATAGTGTTCATAATCCATGACAGTAGCATGGAATGAACTGTATATTAGTCTTCCAATTTCCTTTGCATCAGTTGGTTTAGTAATAGTTCCTTCGGTTAACCCGAATTTACATTTTGCACGTAAAGCTGTTCGGATTGCTCGTGCCCACTCATCATAATTTTCACCCTTGAGTTGAACGGTGGTAATTAGATGTCCCGAATTGTCCGTTGTACTGAGGAAGAAGCCACCCGTCTTCTTCTCAGCCATTGGCGGATCCAGGTAGTCCTTTCAGTGGCATCACCGGACTGTAAAACTACATTTTTTATCCAAAAATTTGTTCCAGTGGAATCACCGGAGCCTAAAACTACATTTCTACCAACAAAACTACACTTTTTAACATCAAAATTACATCGTTTTAATACTAAAAAAATTCTCCTGATATACATGCCTCCGCCACTGTTCTCAGCGTCTGGTATGATCACCATGAAAGCAAGAACAACCGATGGAAGCTTAGGGCTGCATACTTGATTCATGTTCCTTTTTTTGAAAATTCTAGACTCGCTCTGATACCATGTCAAGATATGTGAGGAAAATTTTGTATATCATTGATCAATTACAATGGTTACAATATATTGGAAAATCCAGGGCTCCACCCTCTATCTATAATGTTCAATCTACCCTTACTAAATTAATTACAAGAAATACATGATAAATAGTACATACATCGTAATACCAACAAACAATAACAAAGAGACTCAATACTTGCACGATACAAATAATGAAACAATTTTGACAGGAGGGTTTGAATCAAAGACCTCCTGCTATAATACAATGTTTAACAATCATCTCTTCAAAATCTTAAGTCGATGAGATTACATAAAATTAACATTTTACTCAGTTATCACAGATCTGAAAATGTGCTTCAAATTTTGCACTTTGTGCATTAATATCATGATCCATTTACAAATCATTTTTTTTATTGTTCTGTTGGAAAACCAATAAGTTTGAGCATAATGAAGGTATTCGATCTCAAACTAATTTTGAAAATAAGCAGAGTCTTCTTTTACATGTTGACGATCCAAAAATCGTCAGGATAATCTTGTAAACTCGCCTCCTTGATTTTGACCTAAGAATGCTTCAAGAACACAGAAAAAAACGACGATGGAGGGGGTGGTTTGGTTTGTTTTAGACTGCACTTGACGATGATCAAGCTGCCTACGTATCCAATGGTTAAATTGGAATCAAATCTCCGTAGTTCCTTTAGGGATAGTTCATATAGAGGGGCTTAGGCCTTAGGGTTTTAGGTGGCGTGTCTGTAATTGACACTGATTAACGTACTCCCTAAGGAAAAAGATTATCATTGAATGATCTCCTTGATTATATGAGATAATTATGGTATTCAAATATTAGCATTAAGTGATAAAGATTCGATCCTTTAATATTCATGATTCTATAATATTTATCTAGTTATTATTTGTGTGAGGAATAAGATTAGAGATGAGCTTTGTTCGAAGTAGATTGACGGCGGAGTCGGCTCATAGAGATCGAAAGTAATGGCCGAGCTCCCACTACCACAAGATCGTACAAGTCTAGATGCCTAGCCCGATCTAAGGGATCGGCAAAGATCACAACTGGTCACCAAAAGCAAAGCGCCTCTCTTTAGAGCTGCTAGAGATCGGGGTGACCCGATCCGACTATAGTCGGACACACAAGGACCAGTAGACACAAACGGATGAGCGATCCCCCGGAGATCGTCTCTTAGAAGTCAAGTGGTTTATCCCTCTGGAACAAGTGTTGAGCCACCAAAGAGGTGCCACGTGGATGATCCCATTTTCTGGCAGCATCATAAGCCCCCAAGATCCAGCCGATCCCTAGTTGGTCGGTTCGGATCTGTTAAGGTGGTGGATCGGCACGAGGGTTTGAGCCTATGCCCTTTGAAACTATTTTAGAATGTGCCAGGTGGCAAAGCTAGTTATGCCACAGTTATAGTTGTTCCGGGACACGAGGCGTCGTTGCCTACTAACGCTAATCTGAGGCTGTCTTTCGAGGTAATGGGGGTTATAAACCCGTCATATCAATCGTTTCATAACCATGTTGGGTATTAAACCAGGAGATTTGCTGCCGATTGCCATTCATCCTCCTTTATCTTTCAAACTTGAGAATGCAAGTAAGCATTCCTTTCCTCTTGTTCTAATTTTGTAATTCGATTTCTTTAGGTAAAATCTTGCTCTCTCGAAGTCCTAGAATCGATTCTTCGTCATGGCCATAGCTGACAGCAGAGATGTGGGGTCAATTTTGAAACAAAGAGATGTGGATGAAATTTGCGAGAGGTATACGATCGATGGGGCTAGGTTTTCTCCCCAGTTGCCGTCCGGGGATCACCTATCCGCTCTAGATCCGCCGGAGGGTTTTTGCTCCATCCACCGGGAGTATTTTGAGGTGGGATTGAGATAGCCTTTCTGCCCTGCCCTTCTGGTGGTTCTCCGGCATTACGAGCTAGGGATATCCTTGATAGCCCCCAATGGCATTAGGGCCATTATTGGGTTTACAATTTGGTGCAGGTTATTAAATATTTGGTTTACTGTAGATAAATTTAGGTATTTTTATCATCGGGTAGGATTGAAAGACCATCCCTACCGGTACTATTTTGCTAGAAGGCAGGGGAAGTCTTTCAGTATCCCTATCCTTCCTTCCGGTCGGGATTCTTTTAAAAGGTGGAAGGAAAGGTTTTTCTATGTGAGGAATGCTGGTCACGAGGAGCTGAGCGTATGGAATACGGTGGATCTAGAGGGGGACGAACGTCCTGATAGGCCAGAGTCCTGGGTGGAGAAGATTCGAGGATCGGGATACTCTATTGAGTGGCAAAATCTGTATGACAACCTGATAGGGGCAGCTCGGTTGGAGGATGCAGGCCCTGAGCCTTATGTGAAGTATACTAAGGCCGAATGGAAGCTCTGTAGGGTTTACTTATATTGTACTTTATATCATTAGTATATCTATGTTTCTTGTTTGGCTAATCTCTTCGTCGGTGTTTGCAGTGGCTGACTTTGCCGATCTGATGGCGGGTGCAGAGAAAGAAGTGGCGGGTCGCCAAACTGTGCCGACCCCAGCCGTTCGAGAGATATCTGTGGAGGACACGACTACTGAGGGTGCAGATGCCTCAGCCTCGATCCCTCCCACCAAGACGACCAAGACGGAAACCCCCGGGGAGGTTACAGGGGGTTGGTCCCCAGAAAGTAAATTCGACAAAGGACGACAGCTCAAGAGGGTCGGTCTTTGAAGAAAAGCAAGTCGAAGGCCCCTGAGGAAGGTCAGGAGGGGGCTTTCAAACAGGAACGGGTCGCCAGCATGTCTGATGAGGAGTTGGCGCTTCATGGGTGCAAGACGGTAGAACTGGTAAGTGTAGCCTATTTCTTTCTTTCTAGCAGTTTGCTTGCCGATTGCACTGATGTTCTATATTTGTTCAGGGTGGCACGATTGGCCAGGAAGTTTTTAAGATGTTAGGCAAAGCCTCGACCGACCTGGCTGCCCAATCGGACAAGATTGCCGAACTGAGGAAGACCAGGGATGAACTTAGGGCAGCTATTCGTCCTAACGCAGAGATAAAGACCCTGCAAGCCCAGCTCCAGGCTCAGGAGAAGGAGTTAAAGGCTGCTGAGAGCGAGCTGGCCGAAGAGAGGAAGGGAAGGGAGCAGGAGGTCGGGGGCCTCAACGCGAGAGTGGCCGATCTGGAGGCCAATGTTGCGGCTCGGTGCACCGTTGGCCGTGCAGGAATATGAGGCTTCGGGTGATTTCACCGAGGCTCTTAAGTTGTTGCTGATTCCCATTCTTAACCATGGGTACACCTTAGGGGTGGATGAGGCGAGGGGTCAGTTCCCTGCACTTGCACTGGATGCCCTTCCTAAGAGGGCTTACTATAAATAGGGGATGGACGTGGCCTACACCGAACGTGCCAAAGATTTCCGAGCAGGGGTAGACATAGTGGATAAGTATGTTACCCAACCGGCGGCTGCGTCCGGGTCGGCCCTGGCCTCTGATTCCCAAAAGAGTCCTGCTCCTGACTCTTAGTTTATTTTTTGTTTTTATTTTCAAAAGGAAGTTTATGTACTATGTCTTTTACTCATGACTAATGAAGAATTTATTTTGTTTTTGTGAATTTTGAATTGTGGGTATGTATGTGTACGTATGTGCTATTTGTTATGGGTTGTTTGCTGCCCCCAATATGATATTCACTATTATATGGTGAATAGCATATTTTCCAAGTTTAACTGTAATTGATCAGGTTGTAATTGAGAGTTTGAATTCAATATTATGTTAGAGAAGTTACTGAAGTGAGAGGTAATAGAGTCCAGAGAACGAATTGAGATGACCGTCTAAGGATATGGCCATAAAGGGCGAGATGATCTAGAGTTCGGAGAGCCGATCTAGATCGATCGCTGAAAAGATAAAGAGATGATCTAGAGTTCGGAGAGTCGATCTAGATCGATCTCCTAAAAGAAAAGATAAAGAGCGAGATGATCTAGAGTTCAGAGAGCATATCTTGATCGATCGCTTAAACTAAAAGAAAAGATAAAGGGCGAGATGATCTAGAGTTCGGAAAGCCGATCTAGATCGATCGCCTAAAAGAAAAGATAACGGACGAGATGATCTAGAGTTCGGAGAGCCGATCTAGATCGATCGCCTAAACTAAAAGAAAAGATAAAGGGCGAGATGATCTAGAGTTCGGAAAGCCGATCTAGATCGATCGCCTAAAAGAAAAGATAAAGGACGAGATGATCTAGAGTTCGGAGAGCCGATCTAGATCGATCGCCTAAAAGAAAAGATAAAGAGCGAGATGATCAAGAGTTCAGAGAGCCGATCTAGATCGATCGCTTAAACTAAAAGAAAAGATAAAGGGCGAGATGATCTAGAGTTCGGAAAGCCGATCTAGATCGATCGTCTAAAAGAAAAGATAAAGGATGAGATGATCTAGAGTTTGGAGAGCCGATCTAGATCGATCGCGTAAAAGAAAAGATAAAGAGCGAGATGATCTAGAGTTCGGAGAGCCGATCTAGATCGATCGCTTAAACTAAATGAAAAGATAAAGGGCGAGATCACCTAAAGTTCGGAAAGCCGATCTAGATCGATCGCCTAAAAGAAAAGATAAAGGACGAGATGATCTAGAGTTCGGAGAGCCGATCTAGATCGATCGCCTAAACTAAAAGAAAAGATAAAGGGCGAGATGATCTAGAGTTCGGAGAGCCGATCTAGATCGATCGCTTAAACTAAAAAAAAGATAAAGGGCGAGATGATCTAGAGTTCGGAAAGCCGATCTAGATCGATCGCCTAAAAGAAAAGATAAAGAGCGAGATGATCTAGAGTTCGGAGAGCCGATATAGATTGATTGCTTAAACTAAAAGAAAAGATAAAGGGCGAGATGATCTAGAGTTCGGAAAGCCGATCTAGATCGATCGCCGAAAAGAAAAGATAAAGGACGAGATGATCTAGAGTTCAAAGAGCCGATCCAGATCGATCGCCTAAAATAAAAGATAAAGAGCAAGATGATCTAGAGTTCGGAGAGCCGATCTAGATCGATCGCTTAAACTAAAAGAAAAGATAAAGGGCGAGATGATCTAGAGTTCGGAGAGCCGATCTAGATCGATCGCTTAAACTAAAAGGAAAGATAAAAGGCGAGATGATCTAGAGTTCGGAAAGCCGATCTAGATCGATCGCCTAAAAGAAAAGATAAAGAGGGAGATGATCTAGAGTTCGGAGAGCCGATCTAGATCGATCGCTTAAACTAAAAGAAAAGATAAAGGGTGAGATGATCTAGAGTTCGGAAAGCCGATCTAGATCGATCGCCTAAAAGAAAAGATAATTGACGAGATGATCTAGAGTTCGGAGAGCCGATCTAGATCGATCGCCTAAAAGAAAAGATAAAGAGTGAGATGATCAAGAGTTCGGAGAGCCGATCTAGATCGATCGCTTAAACTAAAAGAAAAGATAAATGGCGATATGATCTAGAGTTCGGAAAGCCGATCTAGATCGATCGCCTAAAAGAAAAGATAAAGGACGAGATGATCTAGAGTGTGGGATTAACTGATCACAGGATGGACGTTAGAATTAATCGATTTCAGGTAAATTTGCCCCCTATCCCTTTTTTGAACTAACTGTGCATAAGAAGTTTTTTTTTTTTTTTGGACGAGCGGGGCCATGCTGGTGCTGACTTCTCGTTTATGAGCGCGGTGATCTGGGTCAGGTTAGACTGACATTTCGCGTGTTTCTCAGTGACGAGTGGGGCCAGACTAGCGCTGACTTCTCGTTTATGGGCGAGGCGAGCTGGGCCAGATTGGACTGACTTCTCACGTAAAGCTTTACTGCACAATGTAGGTGTTTGTGTAATTCACGAAGTGTTAGAATCAAGAAGGGGCCACATTGAGACCAGATAAAGACGTGACTAAATGGAAAATAAATATCCAACACTGAAGGAAGTAAATGACATAGAAAAAATCCCAGCAAATGCTAGGAAAGTACGAGCAAGAACTAAAATGCATAAAGTAAAGATAGTTTGCAAAAAAAAATGATAATAAATAAAGACTTGCCGAACGCATTAGGCAAAAACGATCCCTTTGCCCTTAATGGTTGCCGCATAGCAGCTTTGGGCGACCTCCAAATCTCCTTTAATTTCGACCGACCCCCTACCGGTTGGGAACTTCAAGCTGATGTGTGCTGGGGAGATTATGGCTCGCAGATCGATCAGGGCGGGCCTTCCTAAAATGATGTTGTACGCTGATGGAGATTTGACCACGACATAATTTATCATGAGAATCCTTCCTGATGAATCACTGCCGAATGTCGTCGCAAGCCGAACCATTCCTAGTGGGTGAATTGAAGGACCGGAAAATCCGAACAGGGGTACTAAGACCGGTAAGAGGTCGGATTCCTTGAGACCTATTGCTTGAAAAGCTGCAAAGTAAAGAACGTTCACTGTGCTGCCTATGTCCATGCAAACTCTCTTAACCAGATTCTTGTTGACCACAGCTTCAATGACCAATCCTTCATTGTTAGGGATCAGGGGGAGACGATCCCTCGGCCCACAGCCTACTTCTTGAAATGGGACTCGGCTTCCCCTGGCTATCTGCCCATTGCCCGCTCGGGCACTTGAATTGCTGATCTCTAAACTGTTTCCAGGGCCTCCCACAATGGTGTTAATGGTGTTGATAGGGTGGTTGTCTGCCTGCTGACCTTTGTCGGGAGATGGCTCCCTCTTTCTCTGAGGCTCGCCCTGTCGGCCGCGATCACGACCGTAGCTTCTCTGCTGATAGTCCCGCTGTCCTCGACATTCGCCGTATCGGGGCCGATCTACGACCTCATCTAGCTTTCCCTCTGCAATCGCTGCTTCCACGTCATGATGGAAATCTCTGCAGTTATCCAACTCATGTCCAACGTCTTGATGGTAGGTACAAAACTTGCTCTGGTCCCTTCTCTCCAAGGGGCTTCTAAGTGGCGTAGGAGTTTTTGCCAAACCTTTTCTTTCCATGGTTGCCAATACATGTTCCCGAGGTCGGTTTAATGCAGGGAAGTCCCTCGGCTGCAAGGCATTTTTCTTTTCGGGTCGGTCCGTGGCTGAACCAATTGCACGATCTCCATACGAATTTCTTTTGTTTCTAGATGGGTCTACTGACTTGTCCTTCTTAGGATCGGACTTCTCCACTTCTCGTTTTACCCGGTTAGCTTCTTCGCCTTGACAATGCTTAAATGCCACCTCCAGACATTCTTCTATGGTGGTGGGGAGCCTGCTGCTCAGTTTAGCGTATAATCTACCTTCATGTAACCCTGCAACGAAGGATGCGATTCGGACTTGATCGTCAGCGTCCCGGACTTGCAGCGATTCTTCACTGAAGCGTTTGAGGTATTGCAGCGCAGTTTCATCCTTCTTTTGTTTGATAGCGAACAGATGGGTAGCGTTCTTCTGGAACGGTTTGGCAGTAATGAACGCATTAAGGAACATCTTCCACAATGTGTCGAAGCTGTAGATCGTCCTTGGGGGTATTTTCTTGAACCATTCCCGGGCTCGTCCAGTGAGTAGCGCGGGGAATGCTTTGCACTTCATCTCCTTGGGGGCACAGTCGAGATTCATGTGTGTGAGATATTGAAACAGGTGGTCCTGAGGGTCCTTGGTTCCATCATAAGGTTCCAATTTGGGGATCTTGAACCTTTCCGGACGCGGATAATTATCGATCTGTTCGGAAAAAGGGGACTCGAGTGCCAAGAGCACCGATTTTCTTCCTGCTATCGCCTCAAGTTCGGCATGAGCTGCTTTCATGGCTTGTGGGACGACCAATTGCCTTTGAAGGTTTGAGGATGATGACCGGTTTTCTTTCCTGCTATTCTTACGCTTGCGGGGGAGGTGTTGGCTGCCATGACCCGTCGATGGGATCATCCTCTTCCTCTGGTTCTGGGCTATGGGACTTTTCCCCAGACGAGTCGCCGCCTGAATGATTCACGTCCTGTGAATTTTCATTGAGGGGACCTTCCTCTTCCAGGCCTTCCCAATCCTCATCTTCCTCATCTTCTTCTGCCAAGACGGCATTGAGGACAACAGCTTTCGATGATTCATCCAAAGCTACAAGTTGATCAATTAGCCCTTGATGGGTTGCATTGAGAGAGACATTATCCTGCTGCGGCTGATTCTGGGTTTTAGCATCTGACTCTGATGCGTTTTTAGCACCATTACCATTAGCAGCCTGTTGCCGTGTAGTCACCATGTTTATCTTGAAGCTTTTCCTGGGATTTTCAATCAACAGAAGGCCCTCCTTCTTGCGCCAATTGACGATCCAAAAATCGTCAGGGTAATCTTGTAAACTCGCCTCCTTGATTATGACCTAAGAATGCTTCAAGAACACAGAAAAAACAACGATGGAGGGGGTGGTTTGGTTTGTTTTAGACTGCACTTGACGATGATCAAGCTGCCTACGTATCCAATGGTTAAATTGGAATCAAGTCTCCGTAGTTCCTTAGGGATAGTTTATATAGAGGGGCTTAGGCCCGAGGGTTTTAGGTGGCGTGTCAGTAATTGACAATGATTAACGTACTCCCTAAGGAAAAAGATTATGATTGAATGATCTCCCTGATTATAGGACATAATTATGGTATTCAAATATTAGCATTAAGTGATAAAGATTCGAGCCTTTATTATTCAGGATTCTATAATATTTATCTGGTTATTATTTGTGTGAGGAATAAGATTAGAGATGAGCTTTGTTTGAAGTAGATTGACGGCGGAGTCGGCTCATAGAGATCGAGAGTAATGGCCGAGCTCTCACTACCACAAGATCGTACAAGTCTAGATGCCTAGCCCGATCTAAAGGATCGGCAAAGATCACAACTGGTCACCAAAAGCTCAGCGCCTCCCTTTGGAGCTGCTAGAGATCGGGGTTACCCGATCCGACTATAGTCGGACACACGAGGACCAGTAGACACAAACGGATGAGCGATCCCCCGGAGATCGTCTCTTAGAAGTCAAGTGGTTTATCCCTCTGGAACTAGTGTTGAGCCACCAAAGATGTGCCACGTGGATGATCCCATTTTCTGGCAGCATCACATGCCACAAATTCTGTTAAACAAATTAAATCTAGAAACCTTTCTTCATCAAATGTCCAACACTAAACAAATTCATAACATAAAAAATAATACACCTCGGACCAAGGGCGGACCCGATTGCATGTGTAGGTGGGGTCAGTGGCACTATTCACATTTGAAAAATGATCTAATTTTATTGGTTAAAAAATATATAAGAACACTATTAATGTCTCTCCTGAAAAAAAATCTGAGTCCCCCACCACTTCTGACCTTTTTTCAATGTTTGTGGTTCTTGCTACTAAAGTAATTTCTTAAACACCTTGGATTTTATAGGACTTAGCATCTCCAATTATTACGTGCCCATCGTTATCTTCAAAAGGAATTGATAATGAAATTTTTCCCGTCAAGTGTTGACTTGTACCGTACTTTAAAAACCAAAAATATATTATCAACATTCTGTCAGCTTCACGTAATAAATTTTTTGATTTTTCATGCACCATGAAGAATTACATGAATTCTTGATGACGAACTAGAAAACTGGAAAGTAATTCAAAGCTAGAAAGAAGCGGGGAACTTTAGTTGAAAATCATTATTTTGATACATTGAATAATTCACTCAATTGAGTTTTACAATCTGTAATTCTAAGCTTAAATAGGTGTTTGGTAGCTAATAATTGTAACAGAATTAGTTGTAACTACTTTGATTAACTGCTCCAATTTTCAACCGTTTAAGTTGCCATGTGCTGGATGCAATGCCTCTATGAGCTTTCCTTCTGCTTCTGTTTATATTGCTACTGCTCCTTGTTCAGTTTGCTAACTTCAACACCACCTCTCAAACTGAACCTTCAGGTTCATATATGTTGATCAAAGGGTATGATTCCAATAGAGCTTGAAACCTAGGTTTATCTAAGGGTTTTGTAAATAGGTCTGCTAATTGCATCTGAGATGAGATTGGTAATGGATTAAGTAGCCCTTGTTGGTATCTATCTCTCACCACATGGCAATCTATCTCAATGAGTTTTGTCCTTTCATGAAACACAGGATTCTCTACAATGTATAAGGCACTTTTGTTGCCACAAAAGAGTGCAATAGGTCTTTCTTTTTTTATGTTAAATTCTGCCAATAGGTAAGTAAGTCACTGTAATTAACAAGTGGCCATTGCCGTAGCTCTGTACTATGATTCCGAAGAACTTCTGGAGGCAGTGGTCTGCTTCTTGGATCTCCAACTAATGAGAGAAATTCCTAGAAATATTGAAAATCATGTGACAGACCTTCTGGTGTCACTACATCCTGCCCAGTCAGCATCCACATAACACTTCAGTTCCATATTGTCCTTTGCTGGAAAGAAGATTCCCCGGCCTGGTGATTTCTTTAAGTACATAAGCAGCTTGTGCGCTGCTTGCAGCTGTAGTTCAGTAGGTTTATTAAAAAAGTGGCTCAATTGTTGTGTGGCAAATGTTATATCTGGTTTGGTGAGACCTAAATACAGTAATTTGCCCACCAAACTTCTTTAGTAGCTATTTGAAGTTAAATTTGTAGAATGCTTTGAATGCAGTTTTATTGAAGTGTCCATAGGAGTTTCACTTGGTTTGCATTCTGAATAGCCGTAATCTTCAAGTAGCTCTAGACAATACTTTCTCTGTGGTAGGACAATTCCTTTCTTGGATCTTGCAACTTCAAGTCCTATGAAATACCTGAGTTCCCCCAAATCTTTGATACCAAACTGATCATTTAAGCAATCCTTCAAATCTTTGATTTCTTCCATTTCTTGACTAGTGACAAGTACATCATCAACATAAACTGGGATAGTTGTAAACTTGTTACCAGAACCCTCTAATGAACAAATTGTAGTCTTGGTTGGACTACCTAAACCCCCTCTCAAGCAGTGCATGGGTTAGCTTGATATTCCATTGTCTACTGGCTTGTTTTAAACCATATAAGGGCTTCTTTAATCTATATACCATCCCTGGTTCTATTTTGAATCCTTGTGGAACTTCCATGTAGACTTCTTCTGTCAAATATCCATGTAGGAATGCATTGTTTACATCCAACTAATGTAAATTCCAATTCATTGCAGCTGATATTGCTAGTAGGGCTCTTACAGTAGTTAATTTTGCTACTGGTGAAAAAGTGTCTAAATAATTCAACCCCAACTGTTGTGTGTAGCCTTTTGCTACTAACCTTGCTTTGAATCTTTCAATGGAACCATCTGAGTTTCTTTTGATTCTGTATACCCATTTGCATCCTATTGGATGTTTTCCTGCTGGCAATGGAACCACCTCCCAAGTCGTAGTTTGTTGCAAGGCATTGATCTCATTGTCCATAGCTTTTCACCATTCCTCGTGTTTTACTGCCTCATTATAATTTTTAGGCTCTATCAAAACTTGAGAATTTAGTATATAGGACTGATAAGAAGGATTGATGTGCTGCAAAGTGTCTACTTTGTCAAGTGTGTGAGGGGGGGGGACTCCCTATTTTGTACATGATTACATATGTAGTCTTTAAGATAGGAAGGTGCCGCTCTATTTCTGGTGGAAGTTCTAGGTGGTGGTAAATTAGTGTTTAGTGCACCTTGTAACCTATGATGCACCGACACTTCAATATGGTCGCCGTGCGCCGTGCGCCATGTCCGACACAAGACACGATACGACACGCTCCGACACGCTCCGACATCGTGTCCGACACGTGTCGGCTGATTAAATTAATATTATTAAAATTTTAAATATCCGACACGCTTGCGACACACCATTGACACTCCCCGACACGGCACCGACATTTTCCGACACTCCTGAACCGAATTTTTTAATTTTTTTTCTTTACTTAAGTTTTTTCAATGGAAACGCTAAAATACCCGATTTTCATTTTTATAATAATTAAATAAATAATACGCCGGATCAAGTTTATATGTTTTTTGTTGATAAATAATCATTTTTACAATTTATAATATTTTGAAGGTCAATCACAATTTCTTTTGGCACCGTATAAAGTAGAATATCTATTCTAGATATTCATAGAGTTTATGTAATACATATCATATTTTCTCTAATTTTTTCAGATGTTTACGAATAATTTTATATATATATATATATATATATATATATATATATATATATATATATATATATATATATATATATATATATATATATATATAACGTGTCGGTGGCGTGTCGTGTCCTTAAATTTTGGAATTAGCCGTATCGCCGTGTCCGTGTCGTGTCGTGCGGCGTGTCCGTGTCCGTGTCCGTGCAACATAGCTTGTAACTGTTCCATATATTCCACATCATTCATAAGATCTGCCTGAATTAAATCATCATCATAATCTGATCGGATGTAGTTGATACTGTGGAACTAGCATCATTTTGAGGAATAATAGTGTGTAGGGGTGCATTAGTAGATTGTGTATCTACTGGAGTGTCCCAAGGTATATGTTGATCAAAGGAAACATGTAAAGGTAAATTTGAGATATCACCTGCACTAGCTGATTTGTCCTTAAAAAGGAAGATCAGTTCATAGAACACCACATCTCCTACAACAAGGATTTGTTTAGTTACCAGATTTAGAAGATAATTCCCTCTCACATTAGGCCCAAAACCAAGGTAGGCACATTTAATTTCTCTAGGAGCAAACTTATTGTTATCATGATGGAGATTATATGCAAAGGTTAAGCAACCAAAAAACTGAACATTATCATAAGCAGGTTTAGCATTATATAACAATTTAGAGGGTGTTTTATTAGCTAATAAAGGTGTTGGTGTGATATTTATCAAATTGACTGCATGAATAACAAAATAGGACCAATAGATCACACGTAAACCAGATTGAAACATCAAACTTCTTGCCACATTAAGAATATGTTGGTGTTTTATCTCCACAACACCATTCTGTTGTGGAGTCTTAATCACAGAAGTTTGATGTGAAATCCCTTTGGAAGCATTTTAATCAAATAAGTCAAACTCCAAACCATTATCGGATCTCAAAACTTTAACTACCAAACTGAGTCTGAACAGTATTACAAAACTGCTGTATTAAACCTCTTACTTCAGAGTTGGCTTTTAACATAAAAATCCAACAAATTCTACTAAAATCATCAACTACTATGAGAAAATATCTATGTCCATGGATACCTACTACGCTATAAGGACCCCAGATATCCATGTGAACTAAGTCAAATAAAGCTTTGGACATAGAAAGACTAATTGGAAAACCGAGTCTCTATTGTTTGGCTAGAGGACAAACATCACACACATGATTATCGTGCAAATGAACTTGATCATACTGTTGTTGAATGATCTTGAGTCTTTGGTCGATGGATGCCCCATTCTATAATCCCATAACATGTCAAGTAACATTAGACTGAACATGATTTATAGACACATCATAACAAGATCTATCAGCCAACAAAATGTAAAGACCTTTGACTAATTTAGCTGAACCAATCTTCTTGAGTGTGATCATATCATGAATGACACAACAATCCAAAAAAAAAAACTTTATATTATAGGCTCGTCCTGATTAGTTTGCTAATAGACATCAAATTAAAGCTAAAATCAGGAACAAATAAAACATCATCAAGCACTAGATCTTTGTTCACTTTGACTTGGCCAACATGTGAAACATTTGCTTCCTTACCATTTGGCAGGGAAACAAACCTATGATCCACGGGTTTACAAGTACAAAATAAAGCCTTATCAAAGATCACATGATCAGTGGCCCAGAGTCCACTATCCATTTAAAATAGTTAAGAGTTCTAGACAAACATGTCCTCCAAGTTTGTGGACAATACAATGTAATTAATGACAGAGTACAATTAGTATATGCACCTCATTGAATTGAAGAACCAGCCCTCAAAATGCCGAGAATCTGCTGATATTGCTCTTGTGTAATTGGTGCCTTCAAATCAATGGATACAGACTGAGATTGAAACCGAGGTTCTTCCCAAGATTCATTATCTGCTAAGACATTGTTTGCAAAAGATCTGCGCCTTCCTCTTCCTTTAAAATTGGGGAATCCATGCTTTTGTAGCATCCGTCAATGGTATGACTAGTCATACCACAATGAGTACATTGTGGCTTTTTATTCCCATTGTTATAGCTTTTCCTGAAATTACCGTAACTACTTTGCCCTTGATTTTGAACCGTCAAAGTTGCCTTCTCAACATTACTCACAACATTGTTACCAAGAACATTTAATGATACTAAAGGATGACCAGAGAGTAATTCTGCTGCCTTTCTTGCTTCAAGGCCATAGAAAAATATTCTTAACAGAAGGAAATGGTGAAATCATCAAAACCTGAGATTTCATTGTTGGAAAACTGTCATTAAGACCTTTCAAGAAACGGATTACATGATTCCTCTCATTATGAATTCTATACCATTCTTGTCCACAATGACAAGTTGGGGTAAGAACTAAAATTGATCCCAAAGAATTTTCACCTGGCAAAGTATTCTGTGACAGAAGAATCATCTTGTTTTAAAGCTTGAATCTCATCAACCAGATCAGATAACCTGTCAGTATCTCTTCCTCCATACATGTCTTCAAGATCGCCCCATATATCCTTGGCAGTAGGATAACTCATTACACTCTGAGCAATGTGTTTGGACACTGAATTGGCCAACCAAGCCTTGACCATGCTATTGTTTTGACTCCATAATCTGAAATGTGGATCATTGGCTGAAGGCTTGACAATGGTGCCATCAATGAAACTGGTTTTGTTCTTAGAAGAATAGGCATTCAAGACATCAATATTTCAACTATGATAGTTGGTTTCATCAAGAATCGGCTGAACTAGGATGAAAGCCGGACTTTCACTAGGATGAAGAAAATTCAGGAGGAATAACAAGGGCATGACCTTGATGATTATCCATGGATAACGATTGAAGAATATACTGTCAACTACATAAAAGAAGAACAAGCTTCAAACTAAGAACACAGCGGAAAAGTAGAACATCAAGAATTTCTCATAGCTACGATACCATGAAGAATTACATGAATTCTTGATGATGAACTAGAAAACTGGAAAGTAATTCAAAGCTAGAAAGAAGTGGAAACTTTAGTTGAGAATCATTATTTTGATACATTGAATAATTCACTCAATTGAGTTTTACAACTGTAATTCTAGGCTTAAATAGGTGTTTGGTAGCTATGAATTGTGACATAATCAGTTGTAACTACTTTGATTAATCGCTCCAATGTTTAACCGATTAAGTTACCTTGTGTTCGATGAAATGCCTACGTGAGCTTTCCTTCTGCTTCTGTTTATATTGCTGCTGCTCCTTGTTTAGTTTGCTTATGTTTTGGACTTCAACACACCAAACTACATTGGAATTTTTCTCATGATTTGCTTCCCAACCATCATTTATTCGATGTCCAAGTTTATGACATTGATAACATTCAAAATTAGGCAAGCTCTTTTCTTATGATTTGCTTCTCAACTATCATTTATTCAACGTCCAAGTTTATCAACGTTTTGTATATCTATACTTGCACCATCCTCTTCCTTTTCCAAATTATTGAAAGAAAAACTTTCTTTCTTCGTTTATGTTAAGATGGGCCAAAAGCCCAATTTAGATACACACAATTGTTATATCAATTTGATCCCACGTCATGAGCTTTTGGGGTAGCAGCCGACTTGGCTTATTATTTAATAGGTTTTGCCTATTGTTTTTATGAAGTACCAATTTGTATCAAGGTACCATTAACATGTACCAAAATTAAGATAAAATTTTAATTGTTTTATCTATTTCGACTATTGCTTTTAGGAGTCAGAAGAGTTGTATCTTTTGTAATCCTCTTCTATAGTAATAATTCTCTTTCGCCCGTGGGCTACTCGGTATATTGCCTGAAACCATGTTAATTTGGTGTTTTGTCTTTTTCCTTTCATTTGTTATTTTCTGTTACCGTCGTTAAGTGCTATCGCTCGGTTTGATTTTTCCTAACAAACTGGTATCAGAGCCGTGGTTTTTCGAGCTGAGGTATTTCCGAGTTTTTGAAAACTAGTCATCATGACGGTAACTAAGTATTGTTTGAGAAGTTCGTCAGAAACGTCAACTTCGGGATGTGGCAGTTGAACATGGAGGCTATGTTGATTCAGGAGGGCTTTGATATTGCGCTGCTTGGGAAGGAGAAAAATCCGGAGAAAATGTCAGATGAGGAGTTTGATGGTCTTGACAAGAAGGCCAGGTAAGGTATTATCTTGTGTCTATCTGATGAGGTTTTAAGAGAGGTAGCCACTGAGGTTGCTGCTAAGGATTTGTGGGAAAAACTAAAATCCTTACATATGAAGAAAACCGTTGAGAATAGACTTTATTTAAAGAAGAGTTTGTATATGCTTCGTATGTCTGAAGGGTCATCTATATTTTCACACTTAGATAAATTTGATTCCCTGCTTATGGATTTGAGTAATATAGATGCTAAGATTTATGATGAAGATCATGCCCTATTGTTATCGTGTTCGCTTCCCCGGTCGTTTAAGCATTTTAGAGAAACAATGCTTTACGGTAAGGATACTATTTCTTACAAATAAATTAAATTGATTTTGAAATCAAAAGAGCAGATTGATAAAGACATAACAGGAGGAAGTAGTAGTAGTCAAGCAGACATGCTGGTAGTTCGGGGCAGATCAAATAGGAAGGATGCAGATAGTGAAAATTATGTTTTGATTCTCAGACATAAAGATTTGACATGCAATTATTGTAAAAATATTGGGCATATCAAATCCGATTGCTATCGACTTAAAAAAAAGAAAACCGTAAGAAAGAGCGTGGTAAAGAGTCTGCTCAGGCCAGTTTCGTTGAAGATGAGAGTGATGGAGATATCTTCTTTGCTGATGATAAATTAAGGTCTGTTGATGAGTGGATCTTGGATTCTGGTTGCACGTATCATATGTGCCCCAATAGGGATTGGTTTTCCACGTATGATTCAGTTCAATGTGGAGTTATTTATTTGGGAAACGGCGCAGTTTGCAAGGTTGCTGGTATTCGTACGGTTAGAATCAAGACCCGTGATGGTGTTGTCAGAACACTAAAGAAAATCAGACATGTTCCGGATTTGAACAAAAATCTCATCTCTTTGGGCGCACTTGAGACTCTTGGATTAAGGTACACCGCTGTAGGTGGAGTCCTGAAACTAATTAAAGGTGCTCTTGTTATTATGAAAGCTTGCATGTCTGGTGGTTTGTATGTTTTGAAGGAAACCACAGTTATTGGAAATTCTGCAATCCGTATGTCATCTCGTTCAGAATTAGACATTACGAAGCGTCGTCCATTTGTTAAGTTCATGTAGTGCTTGGACTTATTTGAGACAGTCTGAAGACTTTTAAGTTTGTGGAGAAAGAGTGGTATTACTAATTCTGGATTTGGGCTTTTGTCCCAAGGTGGAGATTTGTTAAGATGGGCCAAAAGTCCAATTTAGATACACACAATTATTATATCAATATGATCCCACATCGTGAGCTTTTGGGGTAGCAGCCAACTTGGCTTATTATTTAATAGGTTTAGCCTATTGTTTTTATTATGTACCAATTTGTATATGTTGGTAAGAATTAGTAGTGTTGTACCGGTTTGCTAATTTTTCTGAATTGAACAATATAAAATTGTAGAAACAAGTTGCCAATCAATAGGAACACATAATAACAACAAACTTTATTCACATAGAATTACTACAATATATTCGAAACCAAAAATTGCAGAAAACAAGAGTAAAAACGAAAACTTATTCGTTAAACTGAGGCGCATAAAACGTTGTCCTTAAGACATAATTTCCCCAACTATGGTGCACACGGTTTATGGCAATACGTCACCCAAGATACAACAGTCTTTACCTCTTCTAATTGTTGCACTTCAATGTAAAAAGGGCGGCGAACTGATTGGAGCTTGTTATCTCTTGACTTGATGAAGTTTATGAATGCAAAAAATTTGTGCAGAGTTTTGGTAATGAAAAGATGAATTTTCTGTATCTTTTTTCATGTAGTAGTGCATGGATTTTATAGGCACAAAACATGTAGAGTTGCAACCTTTCAGAATAGGAAGTTAGGGAGGTTATTGTTGGTTTTAAACCAACTAATTCGAACAGGTGCATCCTATTGGCCGCACTGATGCGTATATATTAATTGCTTCATAAAGTTCAGTTCGTTCTGAACTTCGAACTAGTGATTCAGATTCATTTCAGTTTAATTCAGAAATGTTGAGCTGGCCCAAAAATATTAATACTGGGCCAAACCAAAGCCCGAGCCCGAACCGAACCGAGCCGAGCCGGTGACGGCGTGTGTGAATCAACAAGCATCTACGTCCTCCCTCCTTAACAAAATTCTCTTGCCCCTTGGGGCTTGCTTCTTAATGGAAATCTCCCACTTATATCGTGAGTATATTTGATTTCCATTATCTGTGTGGGACAATGGAACACACTTCCATTACAACATCCACATAAATTACTCTACCTTTAAGCATTAATTTCTCATTCACCCGATATCGGAATCGAGTGATTCAAAAGCCTAACATCAACTACCATCTTAGCAATTTCCAAAACTGTTTTTAGCACCCGGATATTCATTCCTTAACTCATCGAAATCCGGGCCTAAAGTTGACTGTTTGTCACTTACACTAAAACCCATTTCGGAGCTAAAACATCATAAAGTTCCAACAGTGTCAAGGTACCATTAACATGTAGCAAAATTAAGATAAACTCTTAACTGCCTTAGCTATTTCGGCTTTTGTTTTTAAGCGTCAGAAGAGTTGTATCTTTTGTTATCCTCCTCTATAATAATATTTCTCTTTCGCCAATGGATTAGTCGGTATATTGCCGGAAACCACGTAAATTTGGTGGTTTTTTTTTCCTTCCGTTTGTTATTTTCTGTTACTGTCGTTAAGGGTCATCGCTCGGTTTGATTTATCCTAACAGTTTACCTCTTCAATTTCTGTGCTTTGCCAAGTTGATCCTAGGAACTTCTGCAATCTCTTTATCGTCATCGATAAGATCTACTGTCTACCGTGAGTTGAGATTATAGTTCTTTGCCAGGCTTAGTAATTTTATGACTTCAAGTATTCAAGTTCATGGGCTCTAGTCTTCCACGCATGCTTTTATTGCTCAATGATTCATGATGTTTTTTTTACAAGTTTCTCCATTAATTTTTTTATTTTTTTTACTTCAATTAACTGACACAAATTGTTGCAATATTGAAATTATTGAACTGGCTCCGGTTAAGCTAATTACGTATTAGTCTTGTTGTATTTGATGAGCTATGCTTTTTCATGTGTTAATTAAACTCATTCATTAATCTAATAGTAACTCGGTCGCTGAATTGCTTAAGCTTGTTACCTTTGTGATATTTAATGTTAAAGTGAATTATTCACTATCAATGTTTTGAGTTCTAAATTAATGGTAAATCTTTTAATGTCCCTCCGGACTATCAACTGATCAGAAACTTTTTGATACACACACGCGCTATATACAACCAAATCTTCAGAGAATCGGATTTAGCCCGGCGACATTCGCCAATATTGCAATTCCTTATATGAATTATGTTTGATTTTTGACGATGCTGGAAATCGTCGATCACAATCCGGGGCTTTATCCTTTTTACGATAACATGCATGTCAAAGCTTCAAAAAACGAAGAACAATAAAATGATAAAAAGAGGGGATGTTTTGGTGATGGTTTAGACTACACTTGAGATAATATTGCTCAAGCTGTCTACCTATCCAATCTATCAATTGGAATCAAGTCTTTGTAGTTCCTTAGGGTTGATTTATATAGAGGGACTCGTGCCCTAGGGTTTGTGTGTAGCGTGTCCAAGGTGGACTCTAATTTCGTGTTCTCTAAGGAAAAAATAAAGATGATTTGATCCCTTGATTTTAGGAGATAATAATATTTGAATGCCAGGGTTAGGGTAATTATTGTTGGTGATTT